>JAYGGG010000571.1:0-85965 GCA_036346245.1 Bonia amplexicaulis | reverse complement strand
CCATCCTCCCGCTGACAGGTTGGTTCCACGTCGGAGCCAGGGAATTTTGACTGCCGTCCGGGCCCCGCACCCCGCTCGCGGACTCCACCAACCCACCTTACAATCCACCTGTGCGGTCCCCTCGGCGCGTCCGCCGGCCGTGCCCGTCCCTGGACTGAGCCCACCGTGCCAGAGTACCTGCGCACGTTTGTCACATTCGGGAGCAGGAGAGGCCGGCCCATGGACCAGGCCCTCGGGCGATCACCGACGACCTTTCTCCCGCGCGGACCTTCCGTACGGCGACGGAGATACAACCGAGGCTTTCGGCGCCGAATCTCCCGTCCACCACCTGCCCCGGCCGATCTGGCCCGTCCGTCCTGCGGATCGGCGGCCAGATGCGGCCCCGCGTGGCGGAGAAGGGAGCGGGCAGCGGCAGCGGCCAGCACCGTGCACCGGCACCCGCCAGTTTGAATCGCTCGTGGGCTCCACCACGTAGTAAATTCCCGCATATAAATCCCGAACCACGCTGCCCCTTACATTTTGGAAACAGCCTGCATGACATAATGGCCCCACGGTCTCTTAGGCACACCTGTCAGTGACAGTGGATGTAGTGTGCTAGGAAGTGGGCTGGACATCGTGGGAGACGCATGTCGTGGTGCCCGAGGAATGAGACAATTTGCACCACCACCAGTAAACTGCGAGTCCTTGTCCTCGCTGTGTCGCGCGCGCCCTCTCTCCTGTTCCCCAAAGCTGTTTGTGTTTCTCTTCTCCGGCGAGGGAAGCCGCCACCGCCGGCGAACGTCGCTCGGAGGGAAAGACCCCGTTGGATCCGACTGAACTGGATTGGATCATCCCGTCGCGGGAGGTAAATGAATACTGCTCATTTATAGCTTTCCTTTCTTCCGTCGATCCGGTAATCGAACCGGCGATTGCTCCCGGTGCTATCAGGATTGGATTCGTGGAGTCTTCTCCCCTCTTGCCCTTTTATTGCCTTCCTTATTCGACGATTTCTTGATCTGGGTTCCGTGGTTATCTCCCCCGGTTGCTGAATCTATATAACCCCACCTCTTCTTCTCGCGCTCCTGCAGATGTGTTGAGCTTATCCGCTGAGTAGTGGTAATGGGCGACCTTCCTGATCTCGCGGGCGCGGGCGGCGGGCGGCGGGATAGGCTGGCCGCGCTGCTGGAGTTCGCGGCGGCGGATGATATTTATGGGTTGAGGGAGGCGCTCGCGGGGGCAGGCGAGGAGGCGGCGGAGCTGGCTGATGGGGTGGGGCTGTGGTATGGCAGGAGCAAGGCGTACGAGCCGCGCACGCCGCTGATGGTGGCGGCCACGTATGGCAACGCGGCGGTGGTCTCACTGCTGCTCGGCCTGGGCGGCTGCGTCGACGTCAACCGTCGCCCTGGCGTGGACGGCGCCACCGCGCTCCACTGCGCCGCCTCCGGCGGCTCACGCAACGCCGCTGCCGTCGTCAAGCTGCTTTTGGCCGCCGGCGCCGACCCGGCCACCCCCGACTCCGTCGGCCGCTTCCCGGCCGACGTCATCCTGGCTCCTCCGGCTTCGCCGGACGCCCTGGGCAATCTTGAGATGCTCCTTGGCCGCCGCCGAGCACTCGCCGTCGCGACCTCGATGCCTTCGGGCGCGTCGTCCCCGCCGCTCTCGTCCTCGCCAGATGAGGGCAACAGGTCACCGTCGTCACGCTCGTCGTCGTTGTCTCCTATCACTGTGGAGCGTGGCAAGAAGGAATACCCCGTGGATCCGACGCTGCCGGACATCAAGAGCAGCGTGTACGCCACGGACGACTTCCGCATGTTCGCGTTCAAGGTGCGGCCGTGCTCCCGTGCCTACTCGCACGACTGGACCGAGTGCCCGTTCGTGCACCCCGGTGAAAACGCCCGCCGCCGTGACCCCCGCAAGCACCCGTACACTGCGGTGCCTTGCCCCAACTTCCGCCGGCCTGGTGGCTGCCCTTGTGGCGACAGCTGCGAATTCTCCCATGGCGTGTTCGAGAGTTGGCTCCACCCGTCACAGTACCGCACCAGGCTCTGCAAGGAGGGAGCAGCTTGCGCCCGCCGCATCTGCTTCTTCGCCCATGATGAAGATGAGCTCCGCCACGGGCCTCACAGTAGTGGCGCTGGTCTGCTGTCTCCCCGTGCAACTTCATCTACTGATATGACTGCGGTTGCTGCGCTTGGTCTTCTTCCTGGATCTCCTCCTAGGCACTTTGTGCCACCGCCAGCGTCACCATCTGCTGGGAACAATGGTGGCGCTGCTCATTGGCTTCAAGGTAGCAGGCTGCGTTCTTCTTCGAACGCAAGGGATGTGCCGGTTGATGACCTTGGCATGCTCCTTGATTGGGAATCACAGTACCTTGGGGCACTCTCCCTCCCACCCAGCAGCCGCGCCCAACCCCGCCTTTCCACTGGTCTCAGCATCATACCAACAGCAATTGCCCCATCCAATCTTGAAGACATGTATGTGTCAGACATGGCAATGTCACCAAGGTTCTCTAATGACCAAGGCCACTCAGTCTACTCACCAGCCCACAAATCAGCCATCTTCAACAAGCTTCATCAACAGAAGGGCCTCCTCTCGCCTGTTAACACCAACAGAATGTATTCACCAAGGGCTCTTGATCCATCAGCGCTTATCCATTCTCCATTTGGTGGCATGTCTTCTGTGTCCCCTTGGACCATGGAACCAGCATCGCCCCTAAGTGCCCGTGTGGGAGCCACTGTCACACAGTGTGAGATGTTTGAGCAGTTTTCTTCCCTGAACAAGCACCAGCTACCATCCGTGGGTACACCTCGGAATTCTAATGCTTCATGGGGCAGTGTGGGTTCCCCAATGGGTAAGGTTGACTGGGGTGTTGATGATGAGGAGCTGGTTCGCTTGAGACGCCCTGAGCAATCAGGGCTTGCACAAGAGGAGCCGGATGTGTCATGGGTGCAGTCACTGGTGAGCCATGCTGAGCTGAATGGCAATAGGGGCGAAATGGCAGGCATGGCTTCTGGATCGACAAACAGGCCTGACCGGAGCAATCGGGCTGATTTATTGGATCAGACGGTAATTGGTGCTTGGCTTGAGCAGATGCACTTGGATCAGAAGTGACTGCGAAGGAGGCCGTGAAGTCCCAAAGTTTATGAAACCGTCATTTTGCAAGGTTATTTACCAAGGAATAGTTGTTGGTCCTAGTAAATAATTATTCTTTTTTATTCTTAATTTTTTTTGGTGGCGAAGACAGATGGTGGTGTTCAACAAAACATTCGGTTACAGGTTGGTAGCTGAAAGCAGTTCTGGAGAATCGGTAAAACAACCTCTTTACTTTCAGGGTCCTAACTAGTTTTCTTTTCTTTAGTTCAGACGGGTCTTTATTTTATTCCCATGGTGAAAATTCACATTCTCCACCATGGGTTGTTGTGTTTATGATCTCTTCCCAACAAGAGATTAAAATTGTCCATTTTTCATTTATCAATGAATGATTTTGTGGAAACATTGTTAATTCCAGTTTATTGTTCCTCTTTTGAATGCCATTTTCTTTTTCTGGGACTTATCCTATGTATATTGTTGTTCAACTATAGTTGCGAAAGGGTTATCAGGCTGGTCTTTTCTGCTTTTAAAACCGATTTTTAGTTTTTGCTATAGCACCTATTTTTTAAATGAAGTATTTTTTCAACACGAGATTAATTGTAGTATACATTTAAAGTCTAACATCTGTATTATCTAAAATCGCAAGCAAGTATCTCTCTCCATAATCTCTGTTCGAACAGTTAAAATTCAAAAATTTCAGCTAAAGTGATAAGCTACAGCCCATCTACAGGAAACTTTGCATTCCTGTCCATATTTTTATTCGAGTTCCAAGCTTAATAAGATCTCGTCCTAACTGCCGCAGACACAAATGTATATGGAGGCAATATTGTAACTGTTCAAGTTATATCATTATCTATTATAAAAATGTGTTTCTTTATCTGTTATGTATGATTCTGTCGTTATGATTGTTCATAAGAAACTCGCATTACATAAATGTCATTTGGAAATTGAAATGTTTATGTTCGTACAGGTTACCCAGTAGATTATGTATCATGGTTGTCTATTCTGTATGAAATGTTTTTTTGGAACGGCTATAGTACGAACCAACTCTTACCTATAAAAATTTCGAGCTACATATTTACCACTCTTCACGTGTTTTTCCCCGTATGGTACGCGAGGTTCAATTTCTGCCGGAATTCAGAAAAAAATTCGTGTTCCAAATGGGGAGGTCTAAATTCTGCCGAAGTTCCGAAAATTTTTCGTGTTCCTAATGGGGTGTTCGGGCTTTGTTTTTTTTAGCTTTTAAAAGCTATTTTTTGGCTTTTTTACAGTAACTAGCTTTTAAACGAAGTATTTTTTTAAGATAGGGTCTACTAGTTAATTGTAGTATATATTTTTCTGACTTTATTTATATTGGCAAAAACCGCACATGAATTTTTGTTATTTTGTAATTTTTCATACAAACAGTCTAAAAAAACATAAGCCATAGCTAAAAAGAACAGGTCGAAACAATACAAACCGAGTTACCCCAATAGTTTTTCTTCAATTGCTAGATAGTTCTCATGGAAATAGTTTGAAGTGCATTCCGTATTACATATTTTTCCTGAATTTGCTTTTGACCGAAACCGCCGTCATATTTTTCTTGTTGGAAGGAGGCTGCTTCGTTCGTCGGCTACTTGGGCATCATCTTTTTCAACTTTTAAAATCTGTTTTTTAGTTTTTTTATAGTAATTAGCTCTTAAATAAAGTATATTTTCAAAACGAAATCTACAAGTTAATTGTATTACATACTGCAACGACTTTATTTATATCGATCAAAATCGTACGTGAGTTTCTGTTACTCTATACTCTTTATCATAAATAGTCTAAAAATCATAAGCAGTAGCTGAAAGCTAAAAGCCAAGCCAAAAAGAACAGACCCTAGACACATTGATTTTGGTTTAAGCGGAAGGCTTTTGCTTCTAGCTATTGGATTTTGGCTAAAATTATACTGTAGTGGGTGTTAATTTTTTCTAAGTCATTCATATTATATTTTTATAGACAATACAAAGAAAAAAAGAGAATAACTAAAAGACCAAAAAAAAGTTAAAAGAAGTTAATGCATTCATTCTTGTTTCTGGCTTTTGCTATAAGTTGAAGCCGGAACGAACTGCACCGTCCAAAGCAAGTTCAACTACCATGACATGGCACCGTTTCAGCAAATTTTCCTTCTAGACTTTGTATGCATCTCGTAGGTACAACCTTGGCTAGTATCTCGTAGGTAACGATGATCAGCGGCAGGCAATGTATGTTCAGACATGAATGATCGGAGAGTGATATAAAGCGTATAGTCCTAAATATGCTCTAAAAGGGTTATATCAATCAATCTTATTACCGATGGCGAACCAGTGGATCAGTGTATACAACTATCCTTTGCGATTTACCTTAAAATGGCTTAGTGCTAAAGAAATTATATGAAATAGCTCAACTGAAGATTATTCAATGCATGTATCCAAGTTCCAGCGACTAGTCACTTACAGGCGAATCAAAACCTAGAAAATGACAAGACAAACCAGTGACGTACAAAACCACATCTCGTATCCCAGTCAATTCTAAACAGTAACACAGACGGGTACTGCAAATTTTTTCTAATACCAGTATATGCTCCTAAAGCTTGCAACATAGTTTCTGGACTTCGATTTTCAAGAACCACCATATTCACATTCCGCTAACATGCTGGATAACCTGAAGGAACAGCTCTGTAGCATATCCAGCAAGATGTTATTTGCTGCGCCAGACACATTGCGCGGAGAGACTGTAAGTCAAGCTCAAGTTTCAGCTCCAGGCGTGCTGGGCTCTTCCGTCGCAGTTGAATTCGGGCCTTCAATTGTGTTTACTGCTTCTGATTGTCCAGGCTGGTCAAGACCATTTACTACATAATTTGCTGTTCCAAACACAAGCAGCACAGATTAGTTTACCTTGAAGCCGTGATTTCTTGTGAAATACGAAGCAGCATGACATAATTGTAGAGGCAGAGGGATGTTACGTTTGTGAAAGTAGCTCAAGATAATCAACATAGCAACATTGTATAGATTATATCATAAGAAAAAGGCATTACAGTATACAGTTTTAAGCTGATGAAAAGAACGTCTGTAGTTCAAAATATTAAGAGATTGAGTGAAGATGATTGAGGCCTTTGATGAGACGAAAACCATAAAACACAAGGGATAAGCTGTGTAACAATACATGCACATGGGAAATTATGTTGCGGGCTAGAGGGCTGAGGCAGATAGGCCCATGTGTTATGGCCTTGCTTTCATGGAGGGTAAACATCGCCGAGAGAATGGCCCCTGGTGGCAGCATGGTTGGGAGAGGAGATTGAAGACTGGGATGAACCTTTTTGTTTATCTCTTGCTTGATGAAAGGAGATGACAATACCATGCTTATATAGATGGCCACCTAACAAGGATATCTAATGCAACCAGTCAATTAAAGACAAGATCATATTTAAACTATCCAAATATAAATATAGGCATCTAATCAAACCAAACATGAAGATATGCATCTAACTATTCTAAATATGAAGATATACATGCATGCTAGTTATTCCATGCTGCTGCCCCTCCTTGTGCGCAGCCCCTAATGGGCTTGGTTAGGCAGGCCCACAGCCATGACACCATGCAAGCATATGATCCAAATCGATGCTTAAGTTAGGATCCCAAATTATGATCAGATATTTAATTTATTATCTGCACTATATTGAGCATTGTTTTTCTCTTTTCCCCCCATGAAATGGAACAGCCTGCACAAGCATGCTGTTTTTTTGTCAGTCAGAGAGGATCTGCTTCCAATTATGTACCTGCTGTAGCACCCCTGATGACCATGTTCTCTATGAAGCGAATTTCGTCTTCATGGCTGCTCACAAACTTCGTCTGGTTTTGTTAGTAGCAATATGATTTCCATTAGTAATATAATAAGGAAAAATACATTATTCCTATGTGTAGTTACTCCCATCTATGATATACCACATAAACGAACTTAACATACTTATTTATCACCTTAAGTATACTCATATACTAATTCTAAGATATTCTAATGCCAGCCATATGAAAAAATTGCAAGGGAGTATATAGTTTTAGACATATTTTGCTAATACCTTTATAGTCATACATAAAAAGGGGTATGTTCAAAAAACTGTACATACCACCTTAAAATATATATATATATACCACTTAAATGGTCTTATATACTCATATACTACATGTACATACCCTCCGTTGTATTAAATACTCCATACTTTGCAAGATACAGCATAGCGAGTAACTACACCCGGGAGTAGAAAAAACGCGTCCATATAATAATATATTCATGAAAAATATGTCGACAGATATGCATACTAAAACACACTTACAAGTTCTTTGGACAAAATATTCAGAAATCTATCAATTTTTGCTTGATGCTTCAGGAAAAACGGGCACAAATATCTTTTATACACATGCTTTGATCCCTGAAAGGAAAAAGAACACAGCTGTTAGTACAAAAAATGGCCACTGAAAGGAAGCACAAACCTCGCCACACAAGCTTGAAAATGATGTTTAAACACTATACCCGGTATGGAATCATAGGCTTTCAGCTAGATAATCACAGCAACATTGTGCTTGAAAGGAGAAAGAAAAAAGATTGGGCCAAGCAATGATAGAGAACAGATGCCATGAACATCATGATAGCTAAAGGTTGTATAACCAAGAAGCAAAGCTGCTGGGTAAACCATCTGAAGTCTGAACTGACCCAGTTGGGGTGGTCTTTTTCCTTTTTTTTGATTTTGATGAAGTTGGTGGTGGACAAAGTTTGACATACGCTGCCCCACACGGATGTTCATCAAAACTTTGTCTGCAGATGCTTTATTACTTCTTTAAATTAACAACAACACATATGCTTTATTTAATTTATTTCCTTAGCATGGGTCATCATTTTAACAAAAAAAAATATTACAGAATACAGCTTTTGGTTTCTAATTACCATTTTTGGACACCGAGGGAGGGAGGGAGGGAGAGAGTTTATGACTTACACCATTTGAAGGAAACTGGAGCCACACAAGGATAGCAAACTTCACATGGTAATAGAGAGGAACACTGCAGAACAGCACCAGGGTACAAAATGTTCAAAAGGTTTCTAAGACTGGTAGAAATGAAAACAAGTCACTTGCAATGGTTATAATAACAATTAGTATATATCATACAAGACATTATTGTTTAGGCTCAACTAAGGGGCGTAGAGGGGTGAATGGGCCAGGGAAACCAAAAACCAGAACCCGGCCGTTCCCTCCGGTTTTTGGAACTGTGTTACCCACTAAACTAAGGCAGCAACACCGAAATTATTGTTTAGGCTCTTGTCGTTACACTCCATGCAAGCATTCTAACTTTCGAAGAACAATCAGCAAGGGCTGCAGTGCAATCTGCATCAGGGCTCTAACTAGAAGGTTTTGCTTGAAGGATGGCATACATAAATTTAATATATCATTAAGTAACAGCATATCATGAGACCACTATTTACATTTTTAGTGCAGCTTTTCACCAGTAATAACTGGCTGAGAGCCAGGATAGGTGCAAAAACAGGATAATTCCTCATCATTGGTGCTACTCAAGTACTGTGTAGGCAACCAAAACATTCCATGCACTGGTGCTAAAATAGTTTGCACAATTTGAAAACATTCCATTGCATATAAATTGCATCCTACAAGGATGCACTACTTCTTAGGAACATATACGAGACAAAGGAGCAGCGCCAAAAGGTTACAAAGGATGCCACACTACAATGTCATTCCTATTCATGATCATGCTACAAATAAGAAGAAATAACTCTCAATCATACACATCTCTAAAACAGTATTGATAACATCAAATGTCCATACCTTGAAAGAACCTTATCTGCAAAGACTTCCATAATGCTAAAAGATCCATACGCTGCAACACATTGGGATATAAATGTTACAAGCAACAATCAATTAAACAAATCTTGACCATATATTTTAGACCAAAATACAGTAAAGAAAACTGTGCTTTTTGAAATTGTTCGTCTCAGTCCATACACTAAAGTTTCTCATTCTTTTCCTATTTTTGAGAAATGCTCACATAGCTTGTCATACTAATAATTGCAGCATTGAACTATTGAAGTCTTTATACTAAAATCCATCAAGTCATACTGGTATGTAATCAACTATGCAATCGTGTCAAGATGACATGTCAAGTTAATGTACATGCAGTGTTGGTTTTGACTATTCATAGCATAGAAATAGTATGTCATTGTGCAGTTTTCCTTAATTGACAAAAATACCCTTTTCATTAAAACTAATTGAGCAATGCCAACTGCATCTACAAGAAATGGCTTTTAAGAGTGCAGATACCCACATGAACAATTTCAAAAGGTACTATGACCTGTGTTGTAATTTGGCTTTTATTGAAAGAAGTTGCTTCAAAGGTAATAATGAAAATTTTACTATGACTCCATGTTATTACAGACCTGCCCAATAAAGGAGCCACCGTTCTTTCTCATTTTGATCTTTCTTCTCTATAGCCCTGTAAGTGGAGTATACAGGCAGACCGATCCCTACTGCACAACTGCACAAGCATGAAGTGAGGATCATAAACATGACAGATTTTTTATTCACAACAGTAAGATAGCTTATTTTTTAAAAAGGATTGTTAGAACAAATAATAAGTTTACGGTTTATTGCATCCAGCTAGACCAGCATGTAACATTGTAACTTCACATTAACATCTTGTCGCCTAATAGCCAATAAGATTGTTGTACAGAATGAGCATATGCCTGTGAGCTACGACACTTGCTTTCAGCATAGACAAATACTTACGCTGATGCTAATATGAAATAAGTAATTACAATAACAACAGTTTGACAGTTTGTAGTAATTTATAAACTAAAAACGCTGATGAAGTCCAACCAGCAGTACAATCAGTTCACTGACATAATCTATGTAATTGCCTAAAAAAGCACAACAAGGTATCAAATAAGGAAAACAGGCTAACCAAAGAAAAACAATCAACTTCCACTTTCCAGGAAGCACAATATGAGGAAAACAGGCTAACCGAAGAAAAACAATCAACTTCCAATTTCCAATAAGCACAATATGAAAATAAACAACCAGATAACAACAAGCTGATTAACTTACTACATTTGAAGTATACCTGGCTGTGCGGATGACAACATTGGAGCTTAGTGGGGCCAGTAAGAGCCGTAAACCCACCTGTGACATCAAATGCAGTTTCAGATTTTCAGCACAAGGAATAACTTCCAGTTGGGAGTCAAGAACACATTGGAGGTCAAAAACTTGATGTGAATCAATTCGGAATACTTATAAGTTATAGACAAGTTATAAGATAGTAATCCAACATATAAAATCGATGGCTCAGCAAGGAACCAGATGTACCAACCTAACTCTCTCAAACGCGAAAATCTAAGTGCCACGTTTAGAGCCACAGCAAACGCTATTCAGGTTTCAAGTTCAACCACTTGGATCATCAGAAACGAACCACCATATCAAACAAGAGCACAGCAAACAAGATTGAACCCTGGAGTGCCACATACTCTAATTTGGTCAATAGCGACTATGCGTTGCAACAGAAGGGTAATTGTAAGCTGAATCCAGCCAAGCCATACTATGAATCTAGAAAATCCACCAAATCCAAATCAAAATTGAACGCACTGAAAACACCAAGGTCCCATCCTGCCTTCTGTAATGGGCATAAGAGGACCAAGCGAGCTCATGACTCTGATATTGCTCATGATGGGTGTATTACATACGCATTATTCAGAAGAGGTAATTCCCTCCCAGTGTGCTAACCATTTTCACCAATGCGCCAACAAATTGACAACAATCCATTGCAAGACCAGGCAGTTAAAGAACCAATGTCTGCAAAACATGAAGCACTTCCCACCCAACCTATAACAATGTTCAACTGGTGGAGATATAAGGAAGTATTCAGCACCCAACACACCTAGTTCGTCTCTATTCCATATTTACCATAGCCTACGGCAATTTAATGGCATCGGAACGCAACAATCACCGAACAAAAAAAAACTGCGTCAATTCACCATCTATCCAAGTGCAAAATCAAAACGATGATTTCAGGCGTGCCCTACCCCAATCGTCTCCCCAACCGAAACAACCAGGCAAAAATCAAACACGAACAAGAGTACAAGCGCGCCGATTTCAACACCCCACTGTCCCACAACCTCCGACGAACGAACTGGAGCGAGATTTCTCACGCGGCTCAGGCGATCTAGGTTTTCGTGCGAGACAGGGGTGAAGGCGCGTACCTCGCCGGAGATGGCGGGTGCCAGAAGAGCCATCGGTCTGCCGCGGAGGAGGAGCCAGGATCCCGAGGCGGTGCGCGAACCAGGGAGCGGTTGCTGCTTGGAGGACAAGGAATCTGCGGCGATTTGAGCTCTGCGCAGGAGGGAGGCGGGGGGAGAGGAGACGCGACGCCGGCTGC
Organism: Bonia amplexicaulis; assembly: GCA_036346245.1. Lineage (NCBI taxonomy): Eukaryota > Viridiplantae > Streptophyta > Magnoliopsida > Poales > Poaceae > Bonia > Bonia amplexicaulis. Next base: position 74,467 of record JAYGGG010000571.1, on the reverse strand, counting down.
GAAAGCGGGGGGAGCAAAAGTAGGAGCCGATTTAAGCCATGTACGATGCATGGCGCTTACACATAGATAGATGATAAATTATCCTATCGCTAAGCACTTGTGAAAAACTCTCCCCTCCAATGCAAATTAAGTTTGATTCTTTTCCAGACTTTTAACTTTCTTTACTACAATAACTAACTTTTAAATAATATATCTTTTCAAGATAGTATTTATAGATATATTATATTACAAATTATACCGAGTTCAACTATACGGATTAAAATTACATATAATTTTTTTCCTCTTTATACTGTCTCTTGTGAACGGCTATAATTCAAAAAATATAGGTCAAAAGTGAATATGTGGTCTCCAATGCAAGGCCTTCAGTTTTTTCCTCCGAATGCAAGCATCCAGTGACTTTAGTACGAGATCTACTTATTACATAGCTCAGTAAGTATCAGTGAATCGCAGCAAGCGTTGGCCTCCAATTCAAGCAGCACTTCCGACGTAATTATATGTCATGTTGTCCGCGTGGTCAGAAGAGGCAGTTAATTAGGTCCAAGCGCCCATGTGAAGGCTGTGTTGCACATGGTCATAGCGCATTAGACTTTTTCCGATTTGGTCCCAGTCTTCTCTAAGTTTTCTATGCGAGTTCCGATTCTTTTAAATGTAATCCTTGCAAATTAGTAATACAATGAGGTACGGATTTACGTATAAGACAAGTATAGACGATCGTCCGAGGTAAACCACGTAGCCGATACCCCACCCCTGCCTCCATCTCCACATAGTCACACGGACCATGGCCGCACCAACAGCCATTGAGGTCTTCAGAGTTAAGATGTTTGAGGAAAAGATAAAATTGTAGATAGAAGACAGCTCACAGCCGAAGTGTCAAGCGTGTGCAGCCTCAGTGGCTTTTGGGCTAACTGCCAAAGGGTAGGCCTAAAATAAAAAACAACTAAGCCAAGCCTAACTCTCAAGTGAAAAGCAACAGGCAAGAAGGCAACAGAGGGCAGAAGCAGTGTCAACCTTAGGACGAGTGGAGGGCCGAAGAGGCGAGGACGCGCGGCGGCGGGCATGCGCAGCGTCTGGCGGGATGTGGGCGCGTGCACGTCTAGCAACGGCGGCGCAGGCTAGGCACGGCGGCAGCCGGCGGGCATGCGCGGGGGGAGGGGACTCAGGCTGTTCGCTCTACTCAATCTAAACTTTTGTCCTAAATCCACCACTGAATACAGTTGCAGACGCAAATAACTTCTACATGGAGATTTGTGAGATCATTCGAACCTCGCGGATCAATGAAATCCTGGATCTTTTTTAGCTTGGATGCGTCATGAGACAACTTCTAAGGAGTGGTTTTACTTGCTGTTGGGTTGCATGTATCATGCAACATCTCTCGGTCTCGGGAGGTAGCTTGTGTAGAATCTCGAATGGAATTTCAACACGAAGGATCAATGGAATCCTGGATGAATCTTCTGCAGCCTACAGGTGCTTGCCCGGGGGTGCGATCATCTGGGATAACGTTTGAGGTAAGCTGTCTTTTGTACTTGGCCAATACTCAGTGAATAGTGCCTTTCATCCTCTAGTGAATTCTCATGCAACCTGGCTTGCAGAGCGAGCCATCAGCACATCTCATCAAGAAGCAAGAGTACTTGCGAGACCAGTGGCTGCATCACTGACGCTGTTGTTATCGACTTTTCACTTTTCAGATTTTTCGTCACTGAACAAGACAGCTTCAACTGCGGCGCAGCAGAGGCTCACTCAATGCTCCCGGGCCTAATCTGCTTCTGGTCTCCGCTAGAGGACGGCAACCCCACTAGGTCGCAAATATCTGTGCCAGCCAACAAGACAGCAACGTGTACCGACCAGTTCCAACCTATTTTTTAGGCACATTTAAGTTCTGCTTTGTTTTGTGGCAATGACATCGCCATAGATTCTTGACCAGCTAAACAAAGTCTAACTTCAGGTGTTCAAACATAATATGACAATAGTTTGGCTAACCAATCCACCTGTTCCATCTTTTCCTGTCATCACATCCCCCATGCCTTTTTTTTAGGTAGAGACAGGAAGCAGAAGTATTGTGCACTCCAAAATTAAATTGTGTATGCTCGACTGTCATTACAAAATTCAAGATTTTGTTGTGATGAATCTCTGCATAGATCCTATACAATTTATACAGAATGCAGACATAGGTCTCCTTCTTTTCAGCTCCTGAGTCAGCTTTTGATTTCTACTTCTTTCAACTATTATTACTCATTCGACTAATAAGTCAGAACCATAAGCTGCGCCCAAAAGACTCACATTACATATGTTGCTACTTGCAAATCAAATTTTTTGTTTTTACATTCAAAATGCCAACCGAGCACCACATATATGAATAAGATTATTTGGAAATGAACCGTCCCAGTTTAGTTTTAGCCTCGCAGATTGAGGATATACTAACCAATCAGATGAATAAAACAGAAGAATCAACAAACGAGAAGAAATGCACAACCACCTACGATTCTCTCTCTTGTACAGTATATTTCGGCAATTCGCCAAGGCGTGGACATCCGTGAGGCGTGGATCATACAATCTTATCTGTGAGGCGTCGATCATACAATCTAAGTACAAACAAACCTTCAACAATCACCTAATGCTTCATACGGATACCAAGCGAAAAATAGAGAGCAACGGAATCTCGGGATGAAAGGAAGAAATAGTTGTTAACAAAGAACCTGGGAAACTACACAAGATTTTCATCTGGAATTCACAACTTGCCTAATGCGTTATCATCTACTGGGTACTTGTTATCTGCAACGATCCATCCTTCTGCAGCTTTAAACTGAGGCTCGTGAACCGTTCTCTTGAATACTGTCTTGAGGCTTTCCTCCAGTCTGTTCCAGCCTTCATCATTGCTGCAAACTCATCAAAGCTTATCTTGCCATCCTGAAGAACAAAATAACGAAATTAATATTTTCAGTATCCTACACTTTATGAATGGCAACGTCCATCACATCGGTCATACAACCAGATGATTTAAACCGTCAAAAAGACAGGAAGCAAAACTATCATGCTTTTGCAACTAGTTGATGAGGAACCACAAACCTTATCAGTGTCTACATCATGGATGATAGCATTGATAACCTCTTCATGATTCGGTCCCAGGTCACCAGCTAATGATTCACGGAGCTCATCAATTTCTATATATCCACTCTGGTTCCGATCAAAGTATGCAAATGCCTTATGCAGATACTCGTCATTGCCGATCTTTCTCAGGTGAACAGATAGAGTGACAAATTCTCCATAGTCTAAAGATCCATTTCCATCAGCATCCGCCTGACATAACATGCACAAATAGTAAATATAAGAACCCCACCCATCACCTTCATCACATAGTAATTCGTAGAAATTGTATTTATCTAATGCTAAGGGTCATTTGATTTCCTATCTTATGAGTGTCTCTTTTCAAATTTTGGAGGGGTGTTTCTAAAATCTCTCTCTCTAAGGAATGCTAACATGGTAACATTTCATCCAAGTCAAAAAGGAAGATGTCTGAATTCTGACATCTGAGATGATACATTGATACTTATGAAACCAAGTTGGTAAATACATGGAAATGGTGTTTCTACATAAAAACAAAAGACTCCAGTCCAATATCAAAGAACTTCAAACTAAGTTTCTTGGAATGAAGGAAAGGAATGATTACTCACGGCTTCCATTAGTATTTGGACATCTGCATCAGGCATTTGGTGCCCAAGCTTATGCAGACCAAGCTTCAGCTCATCAAAATTAATCATATTGTCTTTGTTTAGATCCATCTTTTCAAACATATCCTTTATGCCAGCCACCTCTTCTACCGAAAGATGCTCAGCTATGACCTGTAGTCAGACAACATGCAAGAAAGTTCAGAGAAAGCAAGTCTGATATTGAAAGGGAAAGTCAGACTGAGGTGTACCCTAAGTGCATGCTTCTTGAACTTGTTCATCACAGAGAATTGTTGTAGTCTGGCCTTAACAGTTTCACCCAAATTGACATTTGGAGCCTTCTTGATATTCTGCAACCAAGGATGATCTGAAGGAAAGTTATAGCTATGAGACAAAAGCAATCTAATTAAATGATATAGGGGAAAAATCTTCAGAAATCACAAAGAATTATCTTTACTCATTTCTAATGAAAGGTTTTCCAATGCTGGATTAAAAGTTGTATATCTTTGCAACTCGGAACTATCACATTTTGAGTTTGGATATTGGGAAGTTTTCATATCGGTTTAAGATAGAACAGAAGGAATCAAACACAATACAATCAATTAGTGTGAGAATTTGATTATTACCAAGCACTTGCTGAGCATTTAATCGCCGCTTTGGATCTGGATTAAGCATTCCCCTGACAAGATCTTTTGCATTATCTGAGACTCTTGGCCATGGATCTCTTTTGAAGTCAATTGCAGAACGAATAATCGCTTGAGCAACACCCTGTTCAGTTTCTGCGTTGTAACATGGAAACAACAAAATATTCAGAAAGAGCATTCAATAGCATAAAGATCTTTTTCTCCATCACAGGCCAATCACCCCACAACCAAAATGAAGAAAAGAAAATAAAGTGTCGGTTTAGAACATGACATGTAGTGCATTTGTGCTGACAAGAGATCAGAACACAGTCCACTTTTATTATCCTAAATATTTAAATTAGTTTAGATATGCCAGTGTCACAATCGATCATTTTCAGGTACAAAACTAACCTGCCCAGAATGGAGGGACACCACAAAGAAGAATGTAAAGAATCACTCCTGCACTCCAAACATCAACCTCTGGGCCATAATTTCTCTTTAGCACCTCTGGAGCCATGTAATAAGGACTTCCAACAATTTCAGTGAACCGCTCACCTACACATAGTCAACAATGAGCACACTAGAGAAACACTATACAAAGTAAACAGACAGCATAAGCAAGCCTTTCTAGAGGCACTGTCCTGTGATCATATCGTCGACAAGAGAGTAGCGACAGATGAATTAAAATGGTAAGTTTCATATATTGGAAATAGCGATATCATGACTGTACCTGGAGTGAAGAATACGGACAGGCCAAAATCAATTGCCTTAAGCGCTGCAGTTTCCTTCTTGTTTGCAAACAAGAAATTCTCTGGTTTGAGGTCACGGTGAATCACTCCATGCTTATGGCACATCTGACATTGTACAGTACAGAACAAATGTACACGTTAGTCACCATATAGACGAAAAGAAAGACAGGCGTGGATAGCTAATAGCTAGAATCAATAGCAGCAACCACAGTAATTAATTGCTCCTCAATATTGGTTATAACCAATTCAACCAAATGAATAGACAACGGAATTATCTGACAGATAAGGAAAAAAATTATTCGCAACATTGCCGGAGGAACAAAAGCATAAAAAAACGACTATTTATAATTGCTGTTAATCATTTAGTAACGATTCTACCATGAATCCCCCAATGAACTTACAACATACTCTGAGAACAACCTTATCAAAAAGAAATGAAGCATGATCATTTCAGGCATAAAACAACGAAGGTATCAAGAAATCACCGAGCCAGTCTCACCTGCACGACCTCGACTATGGTGCGGGTGACCACTGCGGCGGCACGCTCCGTGTAGTGACCCCGGGCGACGATCCGGTCGAACAGCTCCCCGCCCTCGCAAAGCTCCATCACGAGGTGCACGGCATTGTCGTCCTCGTACGTGTCCAGGAGGCTGACGATGTTCGAGTGCTTGGGGAGGTGACGCATGATCTCCACCTCGCGGCGCACGTCCTCGATGTCCACCGTGGTGCGGAGCTTCTTCTTGGAGATGGACTTGCAGGCGAAGGCCTCCCCCGTGGCGCGCTCCGTGCAGAGGTAGGTCACCCCGAACTCCCCCCGCCCGAGCTCCCCGCCCAGCTCGTACCGCGCGGCGATGTCCCGCTCCGTTGGCTCCCGCAGCACCACCAGCTTCGGCGCCGGCGGCGCCGACCGGTTGTACTCGATCGAGAAGGGGTTGGGCTTCTTGCCCTTCTTCTGCTTCGGCTGCTTCTGCTTCTTGCCACCGCCGTCGCCGCCTCCTCCCGCCGTCACGCAGCAGTTCCCCATCCCCCACCGATCCGAGCCCAAGAACCCAAATCAAGAAACAATCCGACCCAACACCACCCTAGGGGATCTGCGAAGAGGGTCAGAGTAGAGGCCAAGAAATGGTAGACGGCGTGCGCGTTTGGTGTGTGGGGGAGAGGGAGACGGCGAGTTGGAGGGGTTAAATTGTAAGGGGATTTGGTGTAGACGGGGTCAGCGGTGGCGGCGTCTGGGCCGTGTGGGAATCCGCCAGTGGTAAAGCCAACGACCGGACCGAGGAGGAGAAGAGCAAGGGGAGGAGAGGAGGGGGGGTCAAAGATCTCTCGCCTTTTCTTTTTCCCTCCCCTCTTCTCTCCCTTTTACTCTCACGTTTTCTTTCCTCTTCTGGTTGATTGTGCTCGATGTTGTTTCTTCTTTCTTATCTTGTTTGCCGCTGTTGTTTTTCTTCGTTTTGATTTTGAATTTATTTTTGTTGTTTCATTCCTTTTCCCTTGTGTGGATTTCTTTAATGAGGAAGAAGACTTTGGAGAAAGTTCTTAGGGGGTGATGAAGGGGACTACAAAAAGAGGGGATTAGGTGGGGGGATTTAAATTGGCATTGAGCAGGATTTGCGCAAATTTCTCCTGCGTAATCATAGCGGCCAGCTCGACAGTTGAACAAGCATAATGAAGAGCTCAGAAAGGTTATTTACTTTTCTAAATATTTTATCTTTACGTATATCAATAATAAAGTATGCAAATTGAAATAGAAGATGCATCAACTCTGTATTTGAGAAATCCTTAGGATAAAACTGATTGGTAGACTTCTTCATTTTTTAAAGCTCAAAGATCTACAAAATCGTGAGTGATTACTGGTGCTCTAACCTCCTTGGTGCACTCCCTCCTCACGCTCTCCCGGAGGGCCGCGACAGATGGGTAGTCACGTGTGAGGTGGTCTTCACGACCGTGCACCTCACACCATAGTGATTGCACTCACATGTATTCACGGTCGCGACCCCTTCCATGCCCGTGGCCCCTTCGACCATGGCCACGACCCCCAGCCGCGCTGCGCTCTTCAACTTCCTTGATCACAAGGACGTACTTGGAGCGAGCATCCCTTCGCTGCTTCCGCCTTGAGTCTCCTTTTTATGCTATAGGGAGCCGCCTTTGCTTCGGGTATTGGTGACATGGCCTCGGCTCCACGACGCAGGGTATCCTCCTCCGCTCGGGCGTACTCCTCCATCTTGTCGAACAGCTTGGACACAGATTTTATGGGTTTCCGCGTGTTATACTCGGCGAGGGGACCTCTCTAGAGGCCTTGGATGGCCACATTAATGATGGTGGTGTCATTGACATCCCTCACTTGACAACGGATCTTCACAAAGTGTCGAAAGTATTCACAGAGCTTCTCCCCCGGCTCCTGCCTTACCACGAAAAGTTGGTCGACATCTACCCGCTCTATATAGTTCCCCTAGAAGTTATTGTGCATGAGGTCGTAGACTTGTTCCACGCGTATACGAACCCCGGGTGATGGTGAAAAACCATGAGAGTGCCACCCCTTGGAGAGCGAGGTGCAGGCCCTTGGCCTTCGTCATGTCGTCACCCCCCGCGGCTACGATCGCTATCTTGTAGACGTGTAGAAACTCCCGAGGGTTGGTGTCTCCTTTGTACACTTCCACTATCGGCATTTTGAAGTCTTTTGGCTAGGCCGCCTATTCTAGACCCATGGAAAAGAGGCGACTCTGGGTCCAACCGGCGAGACGTTTTATCGGGAGTGTTGTGCCGCATCGCTGTACCATCCACGACTACCTCCGTGCTGGTCACCGCTACCCCCGGGCTCCGCTCGCGGGCGCTGGCTGGCTTCGGTTTTCTTGCAGCTTACGCATGGTCCTCCGCAAATCCACTAGCTCCCGCTGTAGGATCCCACAAATCGCCTCTAGAGCACCTGCACCTAATCTGGGAGTCGGGGGAGACGTGCCCTCCATTGCAGGTATGGCAACGACGGTAGTGCCGATGTTGTCGTGGGCCGCTGCCGTTAAGCTCTTCGTCTGTCGCGCCACTTGCCCTGTTACTGGCACCGACGTGGAGGATCCCCCTTCGTTGTCATCCCAGATGTCATCGCGCCAACGCTCGCCTGCCCCGAAGGCGGGGGCACTCCACCCGTCGCTTCCATGGATCTTGCGATGGTGATTTTGGACGCAGTGCTCCTTCTTCTCTTGGTGATCGGTGTCGATGATTCCTTCAGGGCCGATGTCTTCTTAGGGTTGACGTCGTCTCCCTCTTCGGCGCCATCGCCTCTTCAGCCGGGCTCACCGTATCTTGTAACTTTTCACATTGTCCCCACGGACGATACCAACTGGGGTGGTTACTCACCAAATAGTACGGACAGAGCTGCTTGGGAATCGCCTAGATGACTTCCCATAGCCTGATGAGTGTAGGAAGATGTGAATTGCCTTGGGACTAGATAGCTTTTTCCCAAGAAAAATGAATCATGTCCTCCCATGAGGCATACAACCTATTTTTATACCCCTGGGGGTGCATATTACAAAGCTGACCTTATCCGGGCCTACAACTATAGAGACAATTATAACATTTTCCCTTTTTAAGGTTACAAAATAACCCTAACTAAACCTATGTATACAGAGATAGGACCGGTATTTTACTCTACTATGTTGCCACTGGCGCGCTAGGCCAAGTGGGCCCAGTGGGGCCATCCCCCAACATATACCATACCCATTTGTTGCAGATCAACAACTCCAATTGGGCAAAAATTGTCGTGGAAAAGCCATGCAGCTTACATGCCAAACTATTCAGTTTCCCTTCCAAAGCCGCAGTTCCTTACGTTGATGACAAGCTGAATCATATGTCACAATAATTACCAATTATAAGTAATATTGGGTATGTTCTTTTGGTCTGCGGCTTATAAATTTTAGCTACAACTTATTAGTCTTATCAATAGTGATTATTGAAAGAAAATGAAGCCAAAAATTAGCTAAAAACCAAAAAAAGAGAGGACATGACACTACGGAAATATATGGGGCATGTTCATTTCAGTTTCTAAAAGCTATTTTTCAGCTTTTCTATAGTAACTAACTTTTAAATGGAGTATCTTTTCAAAATATGGTCTACTAGTTAATTATAGTACATACTGTACCGACTTCATTTATATCGGTAAAAACCGCACATGAGTTTTTGTTACTCTATAATCTCTCATACGAACAGCCCAAAAACCACAAGCCGCAGCCAAAAGCCACAAGCTTCAGCAAAAAAGAACATACCACGATCTATTCAAATACTTCATGAGTTCATGGCAAGGAGATCTTGAACCGTCCGCCACGTAGCCTTAGCTACAAAGCAGTAGGTTACAATGATTTAGGGGTGTTCTAATCGGTTTTAGTTTTTGACTTCTGTTTGAAGAAGCCGAAAGTTGATTTGAACATATTGATTTTCAAAAATGGCTTCTCTAAACCGCTTCTAAAAGCCACTGACCGGCATCCGTTATCTCTTCCTTGTCTGCGTCTTCTAAAATCCGTTCTTCAAATTTTGTTCTAAAAGATATTTTTTTCAACTGTCACTATTTTTTTTCAACTAAAAGCTAAAGACTCGAGCCAAAATTCATAGGTTCCAGCCAATTAAAACACCAGTTAGCTGTACAAGCCCATTCCGATTCTTGAAAACAAAGATACGCACTTCTCCTGTAGCTCGATAATTCTGTCTCTAACTAACAATGGCAGGAAGACACGCTCCGTCAGAAAACTGCTCCTTTTCCCGCGAAAGCATGCTAATGGCGACAAAACCCATTGGGTAATGGAGCAACGGATATACATCAAGTTGCTGTCGCTGCAGGCCTTTTACCCGCTGCCCGCCCGCTGAAAAGAAGTCGATGCCGTGCTTGGAGTGGACGAGGACAGTGTGGACGTGGTCAGCCAGGGAGGGTGGCGATTCCGACGGCCGGTCGATGATTGATGTCGCTGTGGTTGCGCTAATCAAACGCCGGCGATGCTTCCGTGCATTCCAGTGTAGTGCGCAATAAAAAAAAACACGCGGAAGAAGTCTTAGGTCCGTCTTAGCTTCCGGAGGGATCGTCAAATTACGCGACTCAAGAGACCGTTAAAAGGAAAAAAGAAAAGGTATGCTTCTTTTAATGCAAAGAAAAGTATGCTAGGTGTGTAGTCCACGCTGCTTGCCGGGTCGCGGTCAAATGCTGAAACGAGACGCTGCTGCATGCAGCATGCTACTGCACTCTGCACTCTGCAGCCAACTAATCCAAGCAAATGAACGAGGTAGTGCTGTGCAGTGCAGGCAGGGTCCTGGAGCAACGTAGATTGGGCTAAGGCCCAGATCGACTCATGGGAGATTGGGAGTGTTGCCATCCGTCTCACAGCTTCACTAATCAACGCCAGAGTGAAGTCTATTACAGAGTTTAGCTACATATTGTTCAAAGAAATTAGGGAATTGGGAAGAAGGAAGAGATGGAGACAGGAGATAGAGATGGGAAAGATACGGAGTCTGCGCCTAGTACTTCTTCGATGCCCCTTGTGTTGCTTCTTGTTGCCATTTGTACATGATGACCCAGGCGTGCGCCGCTCGATGACTAGGCCTAGCAAAGCCACCACTACCCACGGCCCACGAGCGTACAGGCCGTGACCCAGGTTGGTCCGTGACAGGGTGGCCGAGCACATCACCGTTCTAACGACAGGTGGCCCGAATCCAATTCATGTCGAAATAAGAACCTTCCATAAACAACTTGACTTTTTAAAGTAACTTATTCACTTTTCTAGCTCACGGCTCGCTCCGAAGATTAAATAAAAGGTGATAGATGCATCATGTATTCTACTCCTCTTGCGGCCATCTCGCCCACGCATCTTCTCGCAACTGATGGTTTTTGTCTGAGCTCTTCGACATTGTAACGGATGGCAGAGACGTCGACGCTGATGACGCACATGGTTTTTAGCTCAGAAAGCTGTTTGGAAAATCCGCTTCAAAAAGTTATTCCGTTTTGACGTTTAACCTTTTGACTTTTGAAGAATCTAAAAGCTAAAAACAGAAACAAAAAATAAAAAAGAACAAGCCAAAATCATCATCCGCAACTAAGACGGACAAGTCTTAAGTCTGGCTCATTTGGCAAAGGCCGATTGCCACGAGGCCATAACTTACTAGCCCAGCCCATCTTCAATAGGTTTAGATAGCTAGTTCCAGCCTGTTTACGGAGAGACCATTCACATAAGTAGCCCGAATTATCAAAATCGACAGGTAATCTGGACAACCAGCGCCCAAGAGTTGGATGGAATCGGGGCCATCAAAGCAAGTCAGCGAGGAGAAAGAACTCACTTCAGAAAAAGGCCGTACACTGCCGTCGCCGTGCGGCTGGACAACCAGCGCCCAAGAACTCACTTCAGAAAAAGGCCGTGCGGCTGGACAGGATAGGGCCATGCTTGCGTGACATCCTTGCAAGTGCGTCGGCCTTGTTCCCCTTTCCCGGTTGCTCCACCACTCGCTCGCTCATGTTTTTTACTTGCGCTGTTCATGGACCACCTTTTCTGAAGATACATGATCCATGACACGCCTCGTGCGTTGGTGGCTCGCGGACTGTGAGGTGTAAAAAACCTGAAAAGTAAAAGCAAAATCTTGAAAAAGATTGCCGTTGCTGCTGTGCCTCCAGCGGTCTACGATGAGATACGCTTGCTTCTTCATGTATACGCTAACGAATCCTTGTAGGCACACGTGGAACAGTGTTTTTTTAAGCGGAGAGATTTTTTGAGTGAGAGAATTCATAGCCATTGAATCTTTAATCCAATAACCATAAATCTAAATAATAATTAGAAAGAAAGCATTCGAGTGATATTTACTAACACCCAATATAATTACCATTATAACATGTGATACATTAGGTCGGTTCCATACCAGGCACAAACACACACGTCATCCCCGGACGGTACACACAGCCCTTCTCATTGTACAAGCTTTAGGCACCATCGTACACAACCACGTACGCGAAAAACATCGACACGTATACGTACGCCGCCGCCGCCGCCGAGCCGGCCGACGGGTCGATCGAGCACATGCCTCGCCTCCTCACACTCACAACGGGTGGCACCCCCCGAGCGGCGCCCCGCGGAGGCACTGGTTGTGCTCGTACGGCTTGCACCCGTGCCGCAGCACGCCGTGCAGCCGCGGGAGCGGCCCGCACAGCTGGTTGTAGCTGAGGTCCAGCGTCTGCAGCGTGGACAGCGCGGCGAGCGACCTCGGCACGGTGCCCCTGATGCGGTTGTGGCTGAGGTCGAGGTACGTGAGCTCCGGCGGGAACACCAGCTTGCTCAGGTCGAAGTCGAGGTCGTTCCACGAGAGGTCCACCTTGCCGATGGGCCGCCCCGCGGCAAACAGGAAGGACGCGTCGCCGGTGAGCCGGTTGTGGGACAGGTCGACGGTGTTGATCTCGTCCTGCGCGTCGTCGCGCGGGATCGGACCGGTGAGCTGGTTGTAGGAGAGGATCAGCGAGCGGAACTGCCCCTGCACGAGCCCAGCCGGGATGGGCCCCGTGAGCTGGTTCCGGCGGAGGTCCAGAGACCGGAGGTTGGGCAGGTCGGTGAAGGAGCTCGGGATGGGGCCGGTGAGGCGGTTGTTGGAGAGGTCGACGGATTCGAGGCTGCGGAGCCGCGCCAGGGACTCCGGGATGGGGCCAGAGACGGTGGTGTGTGAGATGGTGAGGAACTGGAGGTTGGAGAGGGAGGTGAGGCAGACCGGGATGGCGCCGGAGAGGCCGGGCAGGCGGAAGAGCGACAGCGACATGAGCGCCGAGAGCCCCGCCAGCGCGGACGGGATCTGGCCGTTTACGTCGTCCGCGCCGTCGATGAAGACGTTGTTCACGCGTCCGGCCTCGTCGCACCGGACGTGGTCCCAGGTGCAGCAGTCTGCCGACGCCGGGGACCACGTCGACAGCGTCTTCGGGTTGCCCAGCGCTTGCTTCACCCGGAGCAGCGACTGCAGGTCGCTCTGCGGGCACCGGGACGGCGGCGGCGAGGACCGCGACGGCGCCGCGAGGGCTACGAGCAAGACAGCGAGGAGCGGGAGGAAGGAGGTGGTCGACGTCATTATGGCTACTGGCTGGCTAGCTCGTGGGCTGGAGCTGGCTGAAGTGTTGATTGCGGAGGTGATAAGCTCTCGTGGTGGTATTTAAAGGGCGTGCAACAGTGAAGCGTGACGGGCATAAACGTTTCAATTTTTGGTGGTATCTAAAGAAGACCTGAGTGTTTTATTAATAAATAGAATTTAAAATTTGATCCTTATACCTAAATTCAATGGATAAAATTACTTTGCCTCTTTCTCTCCTATTTGAGTACTATTTTATTAAAAAGTACTTAATTATTTAGACATTGGATATATGTAAGAATCATTTAGCTATTTTTTTTGTTTTGTTTTTGACCACCATCGAATCGGGACGTGCTCGGACACCGAGATGGCCAGCGGTGTGCAGCACCACCGTGGCATGACAGAAAAATGAAACGATTCTGCTGAATCCTTGACTGCAAAAGGACAAAGAGAGGTGGTAACTGGGAAGCGTCCGAGTGGGTTCGTCCCCTCTCGTGCATCGCGCAATTGTTGATTATCGTGGCACAAATCGAGCGGATAATTTGAATCCGATTGATCCACCGAATGTCTGTGGAGTAAATAGGAAAATAGTAAATAGATAAATATCTAGTAATATTTGTGTTCAATTTTAATTTTAAAGAAAAATATGAAATAGAATATGGATGAGGGATATCTATTCGTATGAATCCAAATGTCATACGGTATAAAAAAAGTCTATTACGACTTCACTTACGAACGTGATAAAAAAGATAGAGGGATTGCTGCATCTAAGCAGAATCTGCATCTAAGCAGACAGAGAATACAGAGTGTTCTTCTTTTAACATCTCAGTAATTGGTCTCTTTGTATTTGCTCTGACTGTATGCCTATATTCAATGACCTCTATAGGGGTGCAAAAGAAACGAATAATTTCTATCTGACTGACTGACCAAAGGTTTGCCGAGTGAATACTAAACGAAAAATGGTTATCCAATATTATCCATGTCCAACTTTTTTTGGCTTAAAGTTAGCTTATGCTTGTACTGTCTACAGTAACTACCTTTTAAACGGTGCGTTTTTTCAAAACGTGGTCAATAAGAGAATTGTAGTAAAAAATGTACTGAGTTTAACTGTACCAACTAAAATTACATGCGACTATTTCACTCTTTATACTATCTCTTATGAACAGACGGAATTTAAATGTTTAAACTATAAACTATAAGCCATTAGCTTAAAAGAATCTTCCATGCAACAATCCAGGCTTTCGCTCCTCCGGGTTGTTTTTTTTTTGTGCCCACATTATTAGGCTGCTCGGCACGTCACGTAGTAATTCGCCTATGTGCGTGCCGATCTGCCAGAACCCAGATGGGCATCGCCTAGTAGTCCCTACCCTGGATTCGCCTATGTGCGCGCTCCTTCTCTTCACCATAATCAGCGGCGGTAGCAAGCGATTGTCACCACCCAAGGTACGGATCATCGCCATCTCTTCTCCTTCCACATATGTTCTCTTCGTGTTAAGTGGATACTCCATCTTCACCGTAAAGTAGTAATGGAATATGACGACTAAAGCAGGAGGTGAATAGGACTCGATATGATTATAAGGTTTTTTTAAAAGAGAACTTCTTAAAGTAGAAGCAAGACTCTAAGTTCTTTACTTCAATAACTACAAAATGTAATGAAGTTCATATACCAATCACCTGCACAAAAAGATCCAAACAAAATTGTGCAAAATCTGTAGTATCATTACACTAAATCGATAGTACTGCTACAGTAGCATCGGTAATATTGCTACAGTAAAAATGAGCGTAGATATAGTAAACCAACACGATTTTAAAATAAAAAATTGATGAAACTTTTGATCCGTTGATTCAATGATTTGAAACTTGACATACATCTTCATTAGGATATCAAGAACCTATTCCACTCAACAATTGGGTGAATCATTGCCAAAATTATGATATCTTTTCATTTGAGTGAATGGAGCATCAAAACTGTGCAAAAAGGGAAAATCTCAATCTTCTCTTGCTCGTGAGTCCTACATGATCTTGGATGGATTCTCACATATCATAGTAAGCTAAAACACAGTACAAATTCAATCCAAAACACACACAAAAGCAAAACCTAAAAAACACATCTCCCTTAAGAAAAACCGAGCAAACTCAAAAACTTCCTCTAGATCATGACTAGATGGATGAGATCTTATCTCTAGGAGACATCTGCACCTCTTACATATCTTTTCACAAGTTGAGCTTTTACTTGTCAAAATTTTTAACGAGACATCCATTTAAATATTAATAAAGCTCATTATTATATTTCTATAATTTATTTTGTCCTTTTGAATTCTACACATTTTTTAAATTATTATATTTTTTCAATATTTTCAAGTTGAAATAGGTTAGACGTACCTACTTGGCCTATCAGGTTAAATGGGCATGTGTCGGTTTGGCACGGCATGAATGCCCGTCAAGCTGTGACACTATCTCAACCCATGGGCCAACACGATACAATCCGTTTAGATTAATAGGCTAAGAGGATTATACCGTGCTGCCCAGTTGGACAGGTACGTGGCATGGACCTCAAAAATCGGATCCCTCCCTTTTGGCTAGCGTGGCTTCCACCCTCTCTGCTTGTGTGGCACCTAGGGGGTGGGGTGGGGCTAGGCTGAAGTTGATGCGGGTGGGATCCATTTTGAAAGTGAACCCTAGTGCAAAGTGCAACAGATTGCAAGATTAGATGGTGTTATATGTAAGGAAGGACAATATGGGTCGTTTTGTACAAAAGGTGTCTAATTCGATGGTGAAAAGCACAATTTATTCGTGTTTATTTAATCCAACAAACAATTATATAGAGCTTTTATAATGCAGCGGGAAAAAAAAGCCTTGAGCCTTTATTTGATGCATGTGTTTGTGCTTGAATTCTTTGAAAATTTGCATTCTTTCACAGGAATAGTCGCCGGAAACAATGAGCGAAGAAACATCGTCACTAGGTTGACGTTGCAGGCGGTGCATGCATGCACGCTGATCAGGCCCATCGGGGCGTGAAATGTGAGGACCATCAGCAACACGGCGACCTAGCTTCTACTAAGCCACCTAGTCACAGAACGTTAGTGGCGTCCAACCAATGCCAGATTGCAGAGGAGCCCATGCAATGGCCACCATGAAACATACTCGTACAAGCTACAGTAGTTGTTCCATTTAGGTTCTGTTTATTTCGATTTGAGTTTCTGGCGTCTAGCTTTTTTTTTGTTATACCTAAATTTCATCTTTTTCAGATTTTTTTTGCTTTGTTTAGCTTTTTTGCCGATTCTTTTTTTTCGTATTCATTTGCATTATCCGCGATGGACTAACATGTTTTTTCTATTTTTTAAAATTTATTTACGCCAAACAAATCATCATCAGTTAAAGTATAATTTTAACCGATTACAATACAATTTCAGCTATAAAACAGCTTAGGGTCTGTTCTTTTTAGCCGCGGCTTATAGCTTTTGGCTGAAATTTTTGAATTTTGGCTGTTTACGGTACAGATTACGAAGAGACCGATACTCACTTACGATTTTGGCTGGTACAGATGTTAGACTTTTAACGTATACTACGTTTAACTTGTAGACCCCGTCTTAAAAAATACTATGTTTAAAAGTTAGATACTGTAATAAAAACCAAAAATCAATCGACTTGTGGCTTAGCAAACAGGCCCTTATTTCAGTCTAACCGAGTGAATTAGCTCGCCTCGGTACCACGTCTCGAGCTCTTTGTGATCTTCAGGTGGTGATCGGTTCTACTGAAAGTCAAGGCTTATGGTCGAAAACATCAGTAGTGGTGTGAAAAAAACATCAGAATGAGAGAGACTTATTTGACATAATTAAATTTAAAAATTAAAAATATAAAAATATGCTAGCCCATCACAGACAACGCAAACGAATACGAGAAAAAAGAACCGACAAAAAAGCTCAAAAAAATCAGAAATTCAGAAAAAAACAAAATTATAAATAGTGTAAAAATAAGTTTAAGCCAATAAACTTAAGCTATATTGAGCAGGGCCTCAGCACACAGCCACGCACAGGGCGGCCCCCTTGTGAGAGCTAAATAATGCGGCGTGGACGTGTCCGACAGGGTTCAGGCCGCACACGAGAGCGCATGTGAAAGAAAGAGAGCCGCTGGATCGCGAGGAGAAAAGAGAAAGGATTCTTTTGGCTCTCCGGGCTGGCCGGCCGGGGCGCAGCTCTGCTTTGCTCTCCGGCCGACCTGATCCAGCTGCGCACCACATGGCCTGGAGAAAGCTCTTTCGCGGTAGCCGCCGCCGCTCATTCTGTGCTCCCCAGTTCGGCGAGCGTGCACGTTGCTCTGCGTCACTGCGCTAAATAATGCCGTCGCGTCGCTTTCTTTAACACGGAGGTGGGGTTGGTTACAGGTATGGTGCGAATAGAGCGGAGGATTTCTATCCGATCATCGACTAAATGTTTATAGAGTTAGTATGAAAAGAAGTAAATAGGTATCTAGTATTATCTGTGTTTGACTTCGACTCTAAAAAAAAAGATATGAAATAAGATACGAAAGAAGCGATATCTTCCTGTATATATCTGTATATCAAATGATATGAGGAACTATGTTATGATTTTACTTAGGAACAAGATAACAAATATGTGAATTGTCGTATTTAAACATACGGAGAATATTGAGTACTCTTTTTTTAACATCTCGACGATTAGTCTCTTTCTCTTGCTCTGATTGTACATCTATTATCCAATATCTTTCACAGCTGATCATTTTTGCTAATTTTCTCATGTTTATCAAATTTCAATCCTCATTGTCTTTCACAGCCGATCATTTTTGTTGCCCTATGGTCATTGAAATTTAGTAGTGTGGTTACCTCATTCCACCCCTTTGGAGGGTTGGTTTGATCCTGAGCTAGTGGGGTTATCAGGGTTTGTAAGTTAACCCTTCCTAATCCACGGTGGGTGGATTAAGGCCCTGCTCGATATAGCTTAAGCTTATTGGCTTAATCTTATTTTTGCACTATTCATAATTTCGTCTTTTTCTGAATTTTTGACTTTTTTGAGCTTTTTTATCGGTTCTTTTTTTTCTCGTATTCGTTTGCGTTGTCTGTGATGGGCTAACATATTTTTTATATTTTTTAATTTTTTAAAATTTAATTATGTCAAATAAGCCTCTCACACATGATTTTTTTCACCACCACAGAGTTTTCAGCCATAAGCTTTCAGCTTTCAGCCGAACCGATCACCACCTAAAACCTCTAACCCGGCCCTTAACCTTGAACCGAACGTAGCATGAGTGTTATTTTATTATATCTCAGGCCAGGGGAGCCAGGACTTAAGGTTGAGGGCCCAGAGGAAACCAAATAAGCTGTACAGTATAATTATATTTGATAAAAAAGTTATGATAAACATCATCCGTATGTTTTCTTCCTAACTATTATCTAAATTTGTGACCATTGGATTAGAGATCCAACAGCCATGAATTCTCCTCCCATCCCCTCCAAAAAATCTCTTCCTCCAAAAAAAAAAAGGTGCCGTTGGATTTCCAATCCAACGGTTTCAAATCTGGATAATAGTTAAGAAGAAAATATTCAGGATATATCTCTAAACAAAAAGGTTAAAATATAATGAGCTACGATACAAAATTTTCAAACCACAAGGTACAAGGTATAGACAATAGAGAGATTGCAGCGCTACATCAACTCATGTCCACGTAACGTAACGTTTCACATTTCAGAAGTAAGATTTGAACTATAGTATTCAAACCCGTGTAGACAACTACCAACTGGCTGGCACATCATCACGTGCCTGTAAAAAGGAAAAAACCCTATCATGCAGTAGCCGCCAACACTTGACAGGCAAGGGTCGATGCACACAGGGATAAGTAATTGCTACCGTTCATAGCCCTCTGCATTTTGCCGGGCCTAGAGGGTAGGCCATGGTCGATCGGATGCCAGCCAAGCCGCGCAGGCCGGTTCGTCCTGCCGCGTAATTATTATTACCGATTGATTCGAGAGCTATGCGTGTTTGATCGATGCGTGCATCACGACAGCGTGTGAAGGGCTCGCCTGCTCCCCCACCGGAGAACCCTTATCACGAGCACATGACAACAACGGCGGGCGGTCGCGATCGCGATCGCGGTGGACGACTGTTCTATAGGATCGCACAGGCAACAGAAATAGTGAACGGTGTCTTTAAATTTTTTTTATATATTTATAAATTCTTTATTTCAATAGTTACAAAGCTACGAAAATTAGAAAATAAAGTTTACTTAAAAAACTAGAGAAACACAGAGTTGACCACGACCAGATCAAAGCACCTCGTGGTCGGATTACGACCACTAGACAGAAATCAACGTGGTCGATTACGACTGCTGGTCGAAAAACACCGGAGAGCCAAACCGAACACAATCAGTCAGCAGAGAAAAACAACGTGGTCGAAGCCACCGTAGTCTAAATCAACATATCGAAACAAATCTGGTCGAAACCAACATAATTGTAAGCAGCGTGATCAAAACCATGTGTAGCACCCTGAAATTGGGGAAAAACAACATGCCCGTCTCTATCTCTAACTCCATCTTTCTATCTCTTTATATCTCTCCAATCTCTCTCTCCCAACCAACTCTCCTTCCAATCCCTCTTGCGTTCTCTCTCCCTCCATCTTTGGCGGCAGCAGCAACGGTTGCCGGGGGCGGCAGCTCGCGACAGCGGAGGTAGCCGTGGTGGCAGCGGAGGCGCAGCACGCGTGTGGTGGGGAGTAGAGCGACGAGAGTGCGCGGCAGGGGCATTGGCTGCGGCGGCCGTGGCGGATGCGTCTTGCGACGATGGCGGCGGCCCGGCGGCTGTGGCGGCAACTCGCGGCGGCGGATGCGGTCGTGGTGGCGGTGGCGCGCACGCGCGCAAGACAATGGGAGCAAGGGCGGGCGTGGCGGAGACGCGCACAACGGCGGCTGGTGGAACAACTGATGTCTTAGTATTAGGGTAAATAATATACAAGCATGGATCCAATACTTAGACACATAACAACAAAAGTAGCATCACAAGTACTAATGACAAAGAACATATGAGAACACACCCGCACATAAGCTCAATCTAGCCCTCATCAAAGCATTTAGAACAACAAAACTTAGTACAAACCAAATCTAGAAGAAGCTTATGGATTAACCAAATTTCTCATGATATATAAGCATAAGCACAATATAAAGCTACCAAGATGTCATACATACTATTTTCATGCAAGAATAGAAATTATAAGTTCAAGACATACATGCATCTCAATGAATCACAACCATACATACATTGCGAGCGATAAGAAAATATTATAAAATCATATGCTAGCATGGATACAAGTATAAGCATGTAAATATGAACCAAAAGGATAAGAATGTATGAATAAACATAGTATCATGACATAGAAAACTATGCAAAATATAATCAAGCTTTAAATGTCTATAATCAAATATACATCATGTAGACATACATCTTGACAAACAAAAATCATAGAAAAATATGCTAACATGTATAAATAATGACGAATGAACATAAGGAACAAGAAGTAAGTAATAAAATATGATAGATACAACAAGGCATAAAGTCATGATGATACTTGACTTCTAATACATACATTCAATAAGTAACTTATGCTCATAAAGTCAAGTCAAAGTTAAGCATCCAATAAACTAACACATATAACATGACACATAGATACCTAAGCAAAATACACATAAAGGCATGACAAGAAGGTAACAAGAGTAAAACATGTCAATATGGTACAAGTGAGCACATGGACAAGCAGAATATACCAACTACGATCAAACATGAATATAAAAGTATGAAGATATAAAATAGCTCACAAAATAGATGAAAACGTCAAACGTGAAAGCATATGTCTCTTGGATGCCATCAAAAGGAGCGAAGAATCAACAAGTATTCTAATCATATGATGAAGTAAAAGACTAGAACCCAATCAAGCACATTTCTCTATCCTGCGTCCCGACACCTACATAGAAAAAGAACGAGGTGCCCGAGTCTTGGATTTCGAAGGGTTTGTAAGCAAGTACTTGGGAACCCAAAACTTGGACACACCAACACTACAAGTATGCGAGTTAGCATGATGCACATGATGTTTTATGCAAAGAAATATAATGCTGGAGGCACACCGCAAGTGGACAACTCGACAAGTAAAACGAGTGTCATCTCTAAAAAAGCAGTGAATGCCTTATTTTAAAGCACTAAGATAAGAACCAATAGAAGCACCAGAAGAACTCACAACTCCTCGTCGTAGGTGCGCACCTCAATGGGGAGAACGTGGTCCACCACTTGAGAAACGGCAAAAATCCTTCCTCGGAATAACACATGGACAAAAACCAAAATCATGAGAATCAAATCCACGATGCCATAAAACACCACTAGAAAAAGTGTCAAAAAAGCTACCATCAAAGCGAGTCTTCATGCTAGATTCACGAGTGTTCATACCATGAGAAAGATTATACACACTTGAAGACTTCGAAATATGAACTTGACGCATGTGTTTGGTACGCCGAAAGAAAGAGTCTATATGATGTCCATCCTTCTCACAAAATGAGCAATGGTGCAAACGTCTACTAAAAGACATAGTTCGAGAGGACAAAGCACCATCCTTACTAAAAAAAAGTCCTTTGGAATAAGCATGAAGACCTCGTGTCGGCACTGGGTCCACACATGCCATGAGATGGACGATGTGTGTTCCAAAAAGCTCGACGATAAACTCGACGCTTGTGCTTTACACGACGGAGTCAAAAACTCAATAATATGTCCATCCTTCTTACAAAAGCGCAATGATACTTTGCAAAACTCCTTAGTCATAAACAGTGAACACAGCCGATTAAACCGACTGACCACAAAGTTGACAGATCAAGAAGTGATCTTTTGTAAAACTTCTCAAAAACTAAACTCAATCTTTATATATACTCTGATCCAAAAATCAGTTATTTATCATAGTCATGGAATGACCTTCATGCTCTCACATGTTAGCTCGGCTGTTCGTCCATCGGCACCGTGCTGATCTTCGCGTCGCCTCGCGGCACGAGTTATGCGTGCGTATGGAGCGAGCGGCGGGGTTTGACGATCGGCGCGTGGGGCGCGGCTGCCGACGAGCGCGTGCGGCGACGTGCCCGCTGTCCGAATGAGGCCCGGACACTTGTCCGGTCGCCCCTGATAAGATGCGAAGACCTGGGGGTGCATGCACATGACGCGGACACGAAATGAGATGCGGTTCTCGGAGAATAGGATGCAGATGTGGACTTTGTTCAAGATCTTCCGAGTGAGGGAAGTGATGTTTCGACTCTGGAACAGTTGATTGATTTCTCATTATTGCGGCTTTTCACTAGCTAAATGCTGCTTTAGATTTTTTTTAGCTTGCTAGGAGCACTACTAGTCTGCGACTCTCAGCTCACGGCACATGAGATGTTGCGAGATGTTGGTAGTTGGACTGGGAATCGCTCGCCTCGAGGGAGAACGCTGAAGCATGTTCTTCTTTCAGCTTAGATTAATCTCCACGTTGCGAGATTCCTCTAGAAAATTCCATTTTGAGAGATGAACTAAATAAGAGACCTGAGGACAGGCCAAAAGAATAAACAACGGGATATCACGATGGGAGATTGGAGCATTTACCCCATACATAAACATGGAATTTGATGATTTGCCCCATTTGTCTTATTGACATGTGGGCCTTGGACCCATATGTCATTGAGACATCACAGGGCAAATCATCAAATGCAATAAAAGGTGTGACAAAAGATCAATTACCTCATATCACGATGTAGCGTAAAGGACCGATTCAAGAAGAAAAATCGTGTGAGATTCAGAGTGAGGTCAAAGTCCGATCCGTCCTGTAGCCATATTGAAATCAGACTATCAGTGTGTATTGTTTTTCACTCAAGTTAGGAGACAAACCAAGACGTACCGTATCTACGAAAGGAAAGTAACTCAGAATCCTGATTAATGAAAGCGAAAGCGAATGAAAAAGCTCGATGATCTTTACAAGAACTCAAAAACAAAAAAAAAAAACACCGACAAGCTAGCAAAGTCAGTATAATCTGAAACGAGATAAGCCGAAGCCAAGAGAGGGAACAAAAACAGATCCGAAGAAATAAACAACTGAAAAGCAAAATCAGTAGCGACACTGTAGAAGATTGCAGAGCTCGGGACCGCTACCGCTGGAGTACCCTGCTCAGCTTCCCCTTCTCTCGCGCGGCCATTGTTGACAGCTCATTCATGTCTGCGTTTTGGTATCCAGGATGTTACTGTAAACAGTTGGTTTCACAGCTTTTTCCTGTCATTCTTTATCAAAAGGGCTTATTTTGAGTGGCTTATGGCTGAAAAGCACTGTAACTGACTGAAAAAATACTGTAGCTAACGGTGGCTTATTTGACATAATTAAAATTAAAAAATTAAAAATAGGAAAAACATGTTAGCCCGTCACGGACAGTACAAATGAATACGGCAAAAAAGAACCAACAAAAAAAGCTCAAAAAAGGCAAAAAACTAGAAAAAGATGAAATTGTTGAATAGTGAAAAATAAGCCAGAAGACTAAACCGTTTTGAGCGGGGTTAAGAAAAGAGACGGGCGTTTTGGAAGTTTTGTACCCATGGCCACGTAATCTAACTGGCGCATCGGTTTCATTTCATATGTTTGATCAAGGATGTCGATGTATTTCTCACATGTGTTGTGGCCTGTGGGTGATCAACATGACGGCACAAGTATCTTTGAAGTTCCTGACCACCGAATGATTTTTCTCCTTTTCAGAAAGCTGCAAACCAACTTTTTTCCAACCGAAATCCTCCAGTAGTTCTTACTCATACATGAACCCAAATATAGTTCGTTTAATACATCTGGGTAGTAAATACATTAAGCAAATTCGAGGCATATATGATGCATCTAGCGAAAGAGAAGAGTATCTCTTCTGACTGTTAACAAACTATATTATGTCTAGAAGCTACTTGAATTGCCGGTCTGCTGGATCAACCAGAGGCACTCTCTGAATTATTACAGGTTGGTCGACGCCATCCACGGAAGGTTTGATGTACAGATTGAACATGATGTTGGTGAATATCGTGAGGATAACAAGTGCAAGTGTCGAGAATGCTACGTATGTCGGAGAAAATTCTGGAAGTTCATTAGTATATCCCCGCCTTGTCATCATATCTCGGTCCATGTAAGGGTCTGTTCCAAGCAAAACATGGTGAGATACATATCAAGGTGATGTTAAAAAGAAGTAACTAAGCAAGAACAACGATGGAAAGTGCATGCTTCTGTGCTAGTGTGCTAGCTCTCATAAAAGACAATTAAATAGGGTTCGAAGCAATTGAGGGTCGGTATGCAATATGCAGCCATTAGCATTTGCAGACGTTTAAGGACCAATGCGGTTTTCTTTTTGGAAGATTATAGAAGAATTTTGCCACGTTATAAACTAAGCTCTTCTATTTCCATTAAAATACTGTATATTATAACACATGAGGAAATGACAAGGTCATCTGCATTCTGCACCTGAATTAGTACTGCTCTTATTCTTAGGTACTTCAGAATTGACTAGTTGTGCTGTTTACTGAAGCGTTCGTCAAGGTTAGCGTAGCCAGCCCAAGGCCCAGCCTCGGGCCCAGCCCATTGGAAGAAAAATGTCAAAACCTTGCTACAATAAAATAGGTCGGGTTTTTTCAGCTGACTGAACTACTGTTCCATCTCTTCTGCATAGCTTAGGCAGCTCAACTACAATTTCAGTATGACTGAAACATCCTTGCGTCGCATGTAACACAACCCCACTGTCAATCTTGTTTAGGTTTCAGAGAACATGCGAACATGCACTAGTTTACGTGTACTTCTATATTCGACATCACTTATTGGCCGTGATGAAGATCTCGAATTCTTGACGACTCACAGAGGAGAATGGGCACATGGAAACCGGAAGTTCAACTTGACTGGAGGAGAACGGGGTAGGCAAAGGCAAGGATTACCCGGGGGAGGATGGGGCTCCAGCGGCCGCTTCTTGGGCTCGGACAGCCCCTCCAGCTGCGCGTCGAGCTCCGCCAGCCGCCGCAGCGCCTCTTCCTGTGGGCCAGGCTCATCGCGCTTCGCCTCCGCCTCCTTCTCCGACGACCAGAAGTTGGCTTCGTTCTAGGCTTGTAGCATAGCCTTCTCCTGCTCCCCCGCACGGGCCGAGGGAAAGCGGCGAGGAAGCTCCTTCCCTCGACGGCGAACGAGAGGAAGCGGAGCTGCATTCTGACCGGCCGCGCCCGGGAAGCACCGGCTGCGGTGGACTTTTAGCAGATAAAGAAACCATTCGCAGCGTGGATACTGGATAACGATTTTAACGAGATAAATAGGCCTAATGAGCGGCTCTGCCCATGTTGTTATGAATTAGGCTTTGGGACCAAGCCAACGTCCAGCCCAAATCTATTAGGACGTGAGGGCCCATACGATCAAGATGGCCAGTATCTTGACACGTATAGTATTGTACCATTTTATAATTCTATCAAAGATAGATAATATATATTATAATAATAAAGATCCGAATCAAGTAGTATCATAATCGAATTATGATTCAACTTATAGAACCATTAAATCGAGTAGGATTGCAATAGAATCACGGTCATAATAACAAACTATATTAGCATATAAAATTGATATTAATTATTTCTAATTTAAGTTACACTAGTTTAATTTACTTTGTTTTTGTTGTTTACATGTTGTTGTATGATAAAATAATATTATCTTAGACTTTTAGATTATTAGTTTATTAAAACATAATTAAGTAAGTTTAAATAATAACTTTAATTCAATATAACATGAATAAGGTTAGTTAAATTACAAAATTAAAAATTTCACTATACACTTACATATTTAAAAATATAATTTAATTTTTATATAAAATATATACTCTTTTAAAAATCTGGTAGAATCGATCTGATCCTGTCAGAAATACAATCCTATCAGGCGATCCCCACAAGGCCACAACGCTGCATAAGATGTGATCCCCACCCCACCAGATTCGTGTACTGAGCGAGCACTCGACTGAATCCTGAAGCAAGCGAGGCGAACGGCGAACACCAGCACGCCACCGCCGATTTCCACCGCTCCGCGGCGGAAGCGAGCGATGGCGGCGTCGGGATCGGGAGACGAGCCAGGGGGGCGGCCCTGGACGGCGGCCAGCACCTGGGCCCCGGCCGGTGGCGCCGCCGTCGAGGACGCCGTCTCGTTCGAGACGTCCGACTACGACGCGGAGGCCGCCCCCTCGGCCGTCGTCCTGGCCCGCCCGCCCTCCGACGGAGTCGGCGATCCCCTTCCCTGCGAGGTTACTGGTTAGTCCTCGTTTTGCCTTGGATAGTTCTAGACTAGTCAAAAGTTTGTGAGGTTTGTTGCGAATTGTGTGTTGCGCGTTGATCCGCGTCGCTGATCGGATGCAGATGCACGCGCTGTTGGGAATTGCTGTGTTGCGTTTCATCATCCGAGCGGATAAACCCTAGTAGGCTAGTACGAGCCAGCCGAACTGGCCATCGCTGTTCGGGTTTCAGTGTAGAGTCCATTGGAATTCATTACTGTTCGAGTTCTAGTGCAGAGTCCATTGGAATTGGAGTATCATATGACTTTTGGAGCCCCTTTGGTGGCTAACGGGACTGTTTGGAGTAATATTTAAGAGTGGATATTGTAGTCTTGTAGATTCCCAACTCCCGTTCGTGCTCATTCTAGAACTGAATGTTTGATCGTTGTATGTGATATAGCGGATTCCATTTGCTACTTGAGATCGGTTGTATAATACTCCAGTGCTTCTTATTCCGCCCATGATCGTAGCAACAGTATTTGGTAGTTTTGGGTACTAGTTAGGAAACTATCTGGCTAATTTTTTACAGCTTTAGCTTCAACTTTTTCCAGAAACCCGTGCCAAAGTAAAGCTGTTTCACTATGAATAGCCCACCCAACATTTATCGTGGTGAAATTTGCATGATATATGTATTTGCTTTAATAGTGTCAATTTGCAGAATTTGTAGGGCTGCCTAATATTAGGAACTAAACTGGTATACTTTCATTTAGTCATCTTCTATTGAACTGGTCGTATTTCCATTGAAACCTTTTAGCATTGCAAACTTCAAGTCAGTTTCTATCTCATTCTATATACACTACAGTGCCTGTCATGGCCAAATTTCCAGCCAGTCTTCATTTCGTTCTATAAATACTATAGTACTTGTCATTGTTGAATTTCAAGTCAGTTTCCATTTCATGATGCATGCATCTAACTTATGGCTGTTCTTCAGTTAATTTCATGGGAAAGTATGAGATTCATAGGGTGTATGTGCGAAGCACAGCTCGGATTTATGAAATATACTATTCAACTGACCTGAAGGATACCAGTAAGGACTATCTGTGCACTGTGCGTTGTGGACTTGCTGTTAAAGAACCGCTGCCCTCAGGTGAAGAAAGTATGGCTCAATGGAGTAGCAATGCTGCAACTAGTGAAAAGCATGAACATGAGACCAAAAGTGTAACCAGCTGTAGTGATGAAGATAGTTGGGTTGAAGTCAAAAATCCAGAGTCTCCTGTGGAAAATAACATATCCGAATCTCAAGAAAGGAATGCGATTGGAACCTGCCAGAAAAATACTCTGGTAATTCCTTTTCTTTTTCTTGTCAACAAACATTGTTTAATACTCACTGTTACCAGAAACTTCTGCTGGGAGTGGCTCCCACTGCGATCATAGCTCCTTACATCTTTCTATACTTTTTGTTTTATTATGTGTAATCCAGGCACACTATGAAGCAACTGCTGAGATAACTAATGCAAACCCATGTGTGTCTCTGACTATCCGTCTACTTTCAATTCTGTCAAAGACGTCAGTGCACATTGGAGAAATCTACATATTTGCTGATCCTGTTGAGTCCACCAATGATGATTCAGTAGCGGGACCTGGAAACATGGGAGGTAGTTCGTTGTTGGCTATGCTTGTCCCTGGCCTTATGCAAATGTCCAAATCTAGGAACTGGAAAATAGATGACAAATATTTTTCTGATGGCTCGAGGGCCCAACTTCCTGAAGGTTGTGCAATGAAAGAGAGCAGCCCATGTGAAAAGATTGCGCACAAAGCAGGGCCGTATGGTACAAATGATTCAAGATTCAAGTCAGCAGGGATGGAAAGCAGAATACCACCTACAGATGGTGGTACAGTATCAGATGAAAAAAGCAACCAAGATGAGTTCCCGTTAAAGGATCCCAAGTCTCTTCCATTGCCTGTACAAACAACAGATAATACACAAGTGCCATCGGTGACGGACCAGAGAGTATCAAACACAGATCAGCTTCCTAACCCTCTCATGAATGAAAATTTTACTCCTTGCAATCGCATTGAGAGAATGCTGGATACTCTGCTCACTAAGGTGGAGAAGATAGAATTATACTGCTCGAGGTTTGAGGACAATATGGTGGGGCCCCTTGGTAGCATTGAGGCAAGGCTTCAGCGACTAGAGCAACGGTTTGATTCATTCTCTTTGGAGATTCAGTCTTTACGAGGTTCTTCTGCAAGAATGTCAGTGCCAGATGGTTTATCTGATACGACTAACTCACAGGACAAAGCACCTAATGATGGCAATGCTGCGACTTCTTTTATAACCAACAGGCGGCCAGGTTTGGTTGTCAGGGCACCGGAATTTTCTTTAGAAGATTCCTGTGCCTATGATGTGGCTGATGAAAATCCAGTTACCTTACGTGGACCTAACGTGGTGCCAAGGCTCCTCGTTAAGGCCCCCGATTTTATTTGCAAACCCGAGTTAACTTGTGAAAAGCTTCATGATGGGCCAGTTGATTTTGCTCTATCTTCTGATAAAGAACGCAAGACTTCCCCAGGTCTGGCTTTCAAGGTTCCTGAATTCCCAAATGATGAAGACGATGAAGTGGAGGAAGACAAAGACGCAGAAGCTGATGATCATGATGATGGTCATACAAAATCTGATGATACTCTGAGCAAAAGCACTATCGACAGCTCCAAAGGCAAAACTCCTGTATCTATCGATGGTGCATTAGCATCTGCCTTGGAGGCATTTCTCACTTCCACCAAAGGAACATCACCTCCGAAATCTGTTGCTTGCACTGCCAGCAATTCAAGTGCTGGAAATACTAATGATTCCTCTAGGTGCTCTGTTTCTCCTGAACAAGTTGATGAGATATCCACTAAAGAAGGCTCAGTTGGCCAATTTCATGGTACATGTGGTGATGCAGATAAGATTGGGACCTCCATATCTTATGAGGAAGTCGATGAAGCTCGACATATATCTCTCTCTAAGGTGAACTTGGTTGGCAAGGTTGAGGTGGATGAGCAGAATATCGTTCTCAGTTCGGACAAGATGGCATTTGTTGCAAGCACTGAACCATTGGGTGTTCCTTCACAGCCTCATACAGGATCTACTGATGATGGTTCTCAGGTAAATGGACAGAATATTGGTCTTAATTTGGACACGATGCCATTTGTCAAAAGCACTGAACCTTTGGATGCTCCTTCTCAGCCTCCTACAGTTTTGGAATCTGTTGATGACGGAGTTCAGGTGAAAGAAAAGCCTCCTGAGGTTTCAGAATCTGTTGGTGACACAGCTCAGGTGAATGAAAACAGACCTACCTTATCCTTGGCTGAGTTTCTTGCGGCAAGGAGTGTTAGCTCTTGTAGGAATGGTACTTCTGAGGTATGCCGTGGTAATGATGTTGCTGGACTACTGTCCTTTGAGAGAACATCGGCAGGAGCTGGTAAGAACTTGGAAGGTGGTGACAGCAAGGCGACCCAGAAGAACGATATCAGTCAACGTTTGCTACTGAGGAAAGCTTTTGAGGTTGACGAGGATGACAGTAAAGTTTTTTATAATATATCCACTGACACAACCTTTGAAGCATCAAGCTATGCAGCTCCTGCAAATGGTGCTAACTGGCATGGTACCAATGCAATGGAAATCGTGTCAGATGAGCACAGAGGTCTGGAGAATACAGAGAACAGCATTAGGCTTGCTGGTGGGATGGACTCTCTATTTTGTCAGCGTAGCATTCATGATTCCAAGAAAAGATGGATTCCAAACAGCAGCTTCAACTCAAGCCTCAATGACAGCTTTACGAAACCAAAGATGGAACACTCCTGGTCAGATTTTAGTAGTATGGAGTCATTTGGTGGAGCACCTGCCAGAGAAGCTGTCAGTTCAGTGAACACCACAACTGGAAATTCTGTGGAAGATCTTTTTGCAGGAATTGGAGTTAGTTCTACTGTAACCCCACTTGCTGGGGAAGAGCTGCAAAAGGTTTATGACATGCTTTATAAGGATGACATTATGGGCATGACCTTCATAACAAAGAGAACAAGTAAGAGCAGCCCTTCTCTTGAAGCTTTGCTTGCCGAATCATCTGGTTCTGAAGCGCAAATTTCTGATCTGGAGGACACTGACAATGATGCTGGCTTTGGCTCAGCTCAATTGTTTAGTACATTCTCATCTTCAGATGACGATGCTTCTGCCACGGATGAACCTTTAGCTGATCTAGTTGGTCTGCCAATACCTGATCTTGTTGGTCTGCCGATGACATCAGAGGCATACGATTCTGCCACGAACGAGCCTTTGGTTGATGTGGATGATCTGACAAACCCTTCAGGGACATGTGCTCCTGCGGCGAATGAGCCTTTGGCTAGGACATGTGCTCCTGCGGTGAATGAGCCTTTGGCTGATGTGGTTGATCTGCCAAACCCTTCAGGGACATGTGCTCCTGCGGTGAACGAGCCTTTGACCAGCGCAGATGATCTGCCAAAACTTTCTGAGACATTTGCTGGAGGTAGCAGTGGAGAACATCCTGACAGTCTTATATAGGGTCGAGGCTACTATTCTACTCGTCAGAAATAAGAGACATTCTCAGCTGCGCTGCTTTTTACCTGGTGTGTCCTGTACAGTTACCAACGTTTTCTTCCACGTTCATGCAGTTTTTTGTACATATATGTATGTCTTGGTGTCTGAAACAATATTATGACTATTGAGTGGACAAAGTGCATTTGGCTGTGTTTGGTGCTCTGCTGTTTGTGCAATACATTTACCACCCAACACTTGTCAATGTACTATTGCTGTTCGCCAATCACCCTTCAGCACTGATCGTTACAGGGAAAGCACAGTTACCAGATCCAGTTTATATCGGTAATTTTCTTGTGAATTTCTACATAGTAGATACGTCACCTGAATTACCACGGACAATAACACATCCAGACTAGGTGTGGGATAAGATAAATTATGGTTGACCATTGTAGAGGTGAATTGCCTGATTTACTACGTAGTTTCACAACTTTTCTGATTCTTGAGCAACATGTCAAATGCACCATTACATAGTCCCCTTACAGTAATTGTTTGTAACTTATTTTCTAACCATGTAACCACCTGTTGCTTTTTTTTAAGGGACTAACAGGTAAAATTCGGAGCACGCCATGTTACGTGAGCAAGCACAAGAACAGGCCACATTCAGCACACATGTGAGCTTGCTCGATGCTCCAGCCGTCCGCGTATGCATGCACATGGGCTGATCCTGACCATGGGCCAGGTGACGAAGTCGTCGGACAAGATTTAATACAAGACGAGGCCCATGCCCACTGTGGGTCTGTGGCCATCCTCTCCATAGGACCATAATGTCCAAGACTCCAAGGGATGCTTGGATTCGTATCCGTTCAACAAGCATAATTGGCACAATTTCCAGGTATTGTCGGATCCAAAATTAAGGCTTGGTCGTTTTCTTATTGATGATGCTATGCACAATTTTTGTTCTACAAGAAATGCATATATGCATTGCATTCACATGATAGGCACACTGCCACTATGTCCAATCTGAACAGAAAAATCTTAATTAGCCGCAGAGGAATCTGAATCCAGATTAACCAAGTCAAGCAAAAAAGGGAAAATCTTTTTGGGTGTTCCGTGTTCATTAAGTCCATGCTCCACATCCAAAGTTGCCAAACCCAGATACTGTGGAACAATCTCTTATATTCACAAGAAACGCTCCACATCTAAATCAAGAGCGCAGTACACAAGTCACTTTCCGACGTAGCGATGTTGTTTATCAAAGCTAGGATACACAAGCGCTTTGTTAAAATATGATTCTGCTAATCTGAAGTATGGGTCAGAATTTAACAACACAAGACCTAGCTAGACCTCCCGGCACAATGTCCTGGTTGCGAAGAGCACTTTCAGATACACAGTATTGTCTTTAGCGACCGCTGTTCCTCTCGAAGTCTCACCTCTCACCTAGTTAAGGCGAGTGTTGGTTGATGCGACATTTAACTGAGCAGTAGCAGCTTCACCACACGGCTGTAATTCTGGTTCTGTAGCAGAACCGACCAGGAAAATAATCTCGTCGAACAGCACACGTTGTGATGCTCAAACTGAAGCCGGTGGATCACATGCCGAAATCAAGGCACAAACCTCATAGGGTCCAGTACTACAGTCCCAAATTACTCTCTGCTCAAGTACCCTTCAGCACACAAGACTTTCAAGATCAATGTCAAAATGTGGTTGGTTAAGCATTTAGGAAGCCATAAAAGAAGCGGGACAAGTTGCTGGGAACAGAGAAACTTCATACTTGCTTCGGGATGAAGTAAAGGAAGCAAATGGAAATGGAAATAACGAAAGTTACTTCAGAAATTAAGTCTGCATGCAAATTTACACAAAACGGTAGCTGCATATCTTGTTCATATTGGCATACACAATCCTTCGTGACAAAACAAAATACAGGCAGCTCTTGCTTGTCCTCAAGACCCCATCCATCTTATGGTATGTACTTGTTCTCTGTCTGTCCCTTCAACTTTGCAATACCATATCAAGCACAAGAAAGAAAAACGAAGACTTCAAAGAAGAAGACGGTGATAATACATCATACATGTGGATACAACGCTAAAACAAGAGTTCCACACAGCAACTATCGCAGCACTGATCCCTGTGAAGCGAAGCGGTGAACGATCAGGCGACGGCAAGCAGAGGAGGAAATGCTGAGAGAGAGTTCAGAAGAAGGAGCGCTTGGACGGCGCCCTCCCCACGGCCCTCATGAAGTTGGCGAGCTCCAGCACGCGCGCCACCTTGGTGCCCCTTTTGGCCTCCGCCGACGCGCGCTTCTCCTCGGCCTTCCGCCGCGCCTTCGCCACCTCGTTCTGCGCCTTCTCAATCGCCTTGGCACGCTTCTCCTCCAGCTTCCTCTGCACACGTCCAAGAAACGCCATCAGAACTTAGAAGAAATTAATGGCGTGGAATTGAGAAGATTGGAGTGAAAGGAGCATCTGTTACCTCGTACTTCTTGAGCCAGGCGTTGGGCTTCTCGACCTGGTCGCCCTCCCAGCTGTTGATGACGACCTCCTCGCGCTTGAAGCGGTTGTTGACCTTGGCGACCTCGGCGATCTGCCACGCGGCGATCTTGGACTCCACCTCCTCCTTCTTGACCTGCCCCACCGACACCTCGTCGCCGTTGCCGGCGCCCACCACCGCCAAGTCGCCGGCCGCCGGGTGCATCGGCCCCGCCCTGCGCGGCGACGGGATGGGGTTGCTTTCCGGCACGATGGCCAGCGGGTTCGTCTCCTCCAGCTCCTCCTCCCCGATCCTCCCCAGCTCGTCGTCCCCCGCGCCGTTCGCCACGTGGTCGTTCCCGTTTGCGGCTGCGGCGGCGGCGTTAGCCCTGGCTGCTGCGGCGACCATGGCCGAGAACTCCCTGCTCATAGTCGGGAAGGGCTCGCTGGGGGCGGTGTCGCTCCCGACGGAGCGGATCGACGTGTGCCTGCTCCCCTCCGCCGACTCCCACGACTCCCTGCTCCGGCGGTACGACGGCGGCGGGCTCAGCGCGTGGATGTCCCTGAACTCCGGCTCCTCCTCCTCCTCCCCCCGCTGCCTCTCCCTCTCCCTCTCCTCACCGCTCCCACTCCCCTGCTCGGCGCCGCTGCTGCTGCTGCTACCACTAGCCGCCGTTTGTTCATTCAACATGTGGCACCTCCTCCTCCTCGTAGCAGCCCTGCCGCTAATGCGCGCTAAGCCACTAGCACTCGCGAAACCATCTGGGATTGGATTCGGCTGGTGCGGCGAGCTGCGCGGTGTGGTGTGGTGTGGTGCGTAGGATGGCGGCGCAAGGAGCCCACTTAAATAGAGGAGAAAGCTAAGCCACCCTGTCCGTGGCAGTTGCGGTGCCCACCAATGGAGGGCGAGGATGGGGCGAGAGCACAGCGCTCGGGATATTTCGTGCGCCTCCTTCGTCGCACTTTCTTTTTCCGGAGATTATGTTTATTTTTGGGGGGTACCGTGAGGGTCGCGTGGGCAAAGTGCGCTGACTCGCACCACCAAAATTCCATACTCCTCTAGCGGCGCCGCATGATTATTTTCCCCGTCTCCCTCTGCAAGTTTAGATTAGACACGCATGTACAATAGTTATTCTTATCAAAGGAAGTAGTGGGCATAATTGGCGATCCTTCCAGCGATGCTATTAGCACAGAGAAAAGTGTCGTGCAATCACGGTTATTTCCGAGAATGCGTAGGAGAGCAACAGATACAATATGACGATTAAGTTATGTTAAGTTCGGTCACAAGTAGTAAGATTCAATAATCAAGTGGTGATGACCTGTTTACTGTGAAAGGACGAGATAGATCTGTTTATATTGATTTTTAGTTTTGGTTTATAAATTGTAATAATTTGTAGAAATAGAGTTATTCACGTATAATTTTAACTAATATAAATAAGGTTACTATAACGTATAGTATAATCAACTAGCAGTTTTTATATTAAAAAGACACTCTTTTTAAAACTATATACTATAAAAAATAGTTTTTAAAATCCAATAGAACCATGCCTACGTGATGCTTAGAACTAGACAGCAACTTTTACCGCTCGAGGGGAGATGGCGATATTCCGCTAGCGTTTTATCGTGGGGATAAGACATGGTTGGCCTTGGTAACACACATCGCTGTCACGGATCAGACCGGTGTGAATTGGCCGCATGCAGATGCAACGCAAAGGCGGTAGCAAATTAGCGGCAGCGTCGCGTGGGCCCACTGCACCGATAGCTCCATGCCTCCATTCAATCGCTCTGCATTATTTTACCGGCTTGGCGCAAACAAGGTGGGCCCATGCCTTTTCCGCTTACGGACAGGATAGTGCTGTAAAAAAGCCGAGGCTTAATTTAAGCTCTGCTCGAGTTTTAAACAAGCTGACCTCGAGCTTGATCTCTAGTTTATGAGTTTTAACGAGCCGATTTTGAATAGCCCGTGAGTCTCAAGTTTTTTTATAGCCTACATACATACTAACTCTTATCGAGTTTAGTTGAGCTATAGGCTCGACTTCAAGCTTTTCTATTATTAAAAATCAGTATATATTGAATTATTTTTCAGAAAATCTAATAAACGGTATCTCATTCGGATCATTCAACGGTATAGATCAGAACTGTTCGATCTAAAGTCAGGACACACGTATATCAGAGCCTAACACATTCCTTTCTTCCCCCCACACCACCCCATCCCATTCCATTTACCTTGCATTCCCCTCGTCACTCTACTACACTCCACATGAACCTTTAAGCTAAGGTTCTGGCTACCCATGTCGCACTGTCCTTCCTCATCGCCACTATGCGTCCTCCTCAGTCGTCGATACGTTCTTACCCACCGACGCTCTATTGCCTGGCCACTGTAGCCCACTTCGTCGTGATTCTGTCTGTACTATCGAAGTTACAGTAGCCGGTCAAAAGGCTCTATATGGTTGAAGCATAATAGTCGGTCAAAAGACTCTTTGTGGTTGAAGCTACAGTAGTCGAGCGAAAGCTCTTTGTGGTCGAAACTACAGTAATCGGCTGCAATGCCTTTGTGTTCCACGAGGTTTCATCAATTTCCAAGGGGTTCATTGGTTGATTTGGCTAAGTTTTATGTACAAGTTTTATAACTAGTTTTATGTTGTTTCATACAGTTTCACGACCAGTTTTAAGTTTTATAGTGTTTTACGAGGTTTCAACAAGTTTCAAGGCCAGTTTATTGCCTGATTTAGCTAGATTTTATGTACAAATTTCATGACTAGTTTCATATTGTTTGATAAAGTTTTAATGTGATTTCACGAGGTTTCACCAAGTTTCAAGGCCAGTTTATTGCCTGATTTAGCTAGTTTTTATGTACAAGTTTCATGACTAGTTTCATATTGTTTGATAGATTTTTAATGTGATTTCACGAGGTTTCACCAAGTTTCAAGGATGTTTATTCATTGATTTAGCTAGGTTTCACGTATACGTTTCATGTTGTTTCATAGAGTTCTATAACTAGTTTCATGTTTAAGTTTCATAGTTTTTCACGAGGTTTTATCAAGTTTCAAGGGGTTTATTGTCTGATTTAGCTAGATTTCATATGCAAGTTTCATGGCTACGAAGGAGGAAGGACGGCGTGGCGTTGCTAGCGCTCCGCGCGACGCAGGAAGAAGGACGACGCTGAGGTTTTGCCCACGCTGGGAAGGACGGCATCGCGCGCGCTTCGTGTGCGACGGAAGGCGCGGGGTGGGGATAACAAAGAACGGTGACTGGAGAGGAGAGCGTGGGGTAGAGATACGATGGACAGTTGGATGCTATGTCGTTCGGATCAGGTCCGAATGGTATAACGTGATGTAATCGCTCTCTCATTTTTTTACTGTTATTGAGCTCTCTCGAGCTAAGATCGAGTTCAAGTTTTTCTTATTATGAAAATATAGTGTATATTATATCATATTAACTGTTACCGAGTTTATTCGAGCTAAGCTCGAGCTTGAACTGAACCAAGCTCTAGACTCTGATCTTAACTCAGATTCGCTCGAGTTTGAAAGACTAGACTCGCTCAACCTCAACTCGTTCACAGCCCTACTTATGGACCCACGTAGAGATCGGCGGCACACCTGGCCGAGGTATGTTTAGTAAGGCCATTAGTTGGCTGCAGGGGCGAAACTACCTCTCGGCGAACGTGGGCAATGTCTGTGTTTGCCGGCGATGAGTCATGGAGGTGTGTCGTCGTTGGGCAGGACGCAGGCCATAGGGAGGAGGCGACGTGGCTGAGCACAACAAAGATCAAGTTAAACTTACTCAGGTTCTCTAACTTTGTAGGCTCTGCCACGTACGAGAAAAGCATATTTGAGAGAGGTTCATCGTGCATTGCTTGTCGCAACAACAAACCCGTCAGGTGAGTGTCTGTTCTTTTTTTTGGGCCTATGACGTATCTATAATAATTAGTTTTCAAACGAAGTATCCTTTTTTTAAGATAGGTCTATAAATCGATTATAGAAAATGCTATACTAATTTCATCTGTATCGACTAAAATCGCATACGAGTTTCTCTCTCTTCATACCTCCTCACAAATAGATAAAATTTAAAAATTTCAACCACAAACCGAACATAATCCATCTATTATTAGCCGTTGAGTTGAGACAACTGATAAGGCTTGGTATGGTCGACTTCTATCCGTGTCTCGTGATGTCTTCAAATATGGACGGGTGTTTATGAGGGCGAGCGTGACATACCACGTGGCATTGTCAGTTAAAGGAGAAAGCATAGAGCACTGGCTTTGCGAGAATGCTTTGACGAGAGTGACAATGTCTAGCGTTTGATAGTGTCGCTCCTAGGATAAGCAATCAACCCTAGACCCCTAATTCTAGTAAAAAGATCACTTGAGTGCAACGAAAATCCAGCTTGAATGTCGCAACTCGCAAGTAAGGACAATTGGCAAGAAGATTATTGCAATTTCAAAGTTTTTTCTCTCCCTCTCTCTCTGGTATTTTTTTTCAGATGTCTTTGTGTGCTACCGAATGAATCATTGAAGAACATATAACACCCCCATGTATTTTTGGATGTATAATGCTAAATGAATATATGTACAGGCACAATTGGGTGGTAGGGTTGTTACCAAGTGTCCATTTACAGACATTCTCCCAAGGTGTTTTCGCCACATGCTTTTTGTTCACCACTAACTGACAACAGCCGCCACTCTCGGTATCTCCCTTGATCTCTCATCTGTTTGGAAATGCGACCTCAGATAGACTGATTATTTAAAACTTGCTGAACTTGTGTGATTGTTTAAAACTTGCCGTCCATTTGTTTTCTACGATTCAATGTAATGTCTACAACCATATGTGCTATGCATGCCTTCCGCAAATTTTTTTTTTGTGTGTGATATGTTTATTAAAACGATCGTACGTGTAGAGAATCACTAGGATGTTTCAAGCAAACAACGGTGACAGGAAGTGCTAGGATGTTTAGGTCCTGTTCTTTATCTCACAAGTCAGCGATTTTTAATTTTTGCTACAGTATATAACTTTCAAACGGAGTATTTTTTTTAAGACGGGGTTTACAAATTAAACGATCTATATGTTAAAGTTTCAATATTTGTACCAGCTAAAATCACAAGTAAGTATCTATCTCTCCGTAATCTGTACCGTAAACTACCAAAATTCAAAAATTTTAACCAAAATCTAAAAACCGCAGCTGAAAAGAACAGACTCTTGGAGAGATTGAGCTAGTGACCAAGCGTGTGTTAGTACCTACCGCCTGCACACGTACGTACCTCTCCGTGTTTGTTTATGTGTTTACCCTTTGCACGCAGCATCTTTGTGGCTGTGTAATGTTGGACGTGGAAAGCAGCTCCGGGACCATGAGTACACAACACGGTGCATCCATCATGCATGGCGATGGCGTGGCTCGCCTTACCGAAACCCAAAACGACCCCACCATGACATGCACGTAGCAGTCAAACCAACAAAAATCATGAGCAATTTTATACTTGTTTTTTTTCAACTGCCACTACTGATTTATAACTGTGACTGATAATTTTTATCTCCACAGTAAGTGATTATGAGAACAAATACCGATAATCTGCTTTGAAATGATTGTTCGGATAAATCGTTTCAAAAAAATAATAAAGAAATTATTTTATTTATTTAAAAAATTATAAAGCTATAAAGTGAAAAGAACAGTCTTTGCCTTACGTTACTTACTTTACATCGTGCTAAGAATGTTTGAAAAGTGCTTGTTTTTGACGGGGGCAAAGCCTGAATGAACAATTTGAGTCTCACATTTTTTTACGGAAGAATCAGGAAACTTTGGTGAGAAGGAACGAACATCTCGTGGCGAGACGTCACGAGATTGGGAAGGATCACGAGAGGACGGGACGAGATCGATCGCCTGTGGAAGCGCCAAATGTAAAATCCGCCTCACTCGTCGCACTGCTTAGCTGCAGGGCCCCAGCGCTGGAAACAGAGGAAACAAACAAACGAAAAGGTCTAGACGTACGAGACGATACTGGATAATCTATTTTATCCGATACTCGTATTTAAGAAAACGTAAATATAAGAAGAAATATCTATATTAAAAAATATTTGTATTTAAGAATATTTGTATCCGTATTTAAGAATATTTATATTTATATTCGTATTCATATTCGAGACTATTCGATTCGTATTCAATCTGTTTCCTATACCTATCGTCAGAAACCAATAAAAACCGGTAAAACCGCTAGGAATTTGTTCTACAAAGATTTGTTACAGAAGTTGTAAGAGGATACTCGTATTTGACCGAATTAAGTACATATTCAGTTCGAATTCGTATCCGTTATGGCATTCGATTCGTATTCATATTTAAGAATATTCAAATTTGTATTTGTATTCATTTAAAAAATATGAATTTATATTTGTATTTAAGATTATTTGATCATATCCGATCCGTTTCTATCCTAAAAAACCGCACGAGCAAGCAATGTTCCTCTGTAACAACCATATATGTGCGGAAATCGAGAACAAAGTTTAATGCCACCAGTAGAAAGACATAACACACACATATAATAAATCCGAAAGGTACATGGTGATGAGAAATATTTTATATTTTGTGTCGATTAGAAAGATAAAAGGCACATTACAATTATACATTATGATAAGCGAGGTATGCATAAATCAGAATTGGCTCTATCAGTGGCGGACGCGCCAGGGGTCAGGGGAGCAGACGCCCACCCTACCTCCGACCAGAGAGTGGGTACCCCTTCTACCTTTGGCTAGGGCGCCATCGCGCCATGGCCGACCGGTCGTTGTCATTGGTCATTGACTTGGAGGGAGCAAGACACCGACTTGGAGGGAAGGAGGAAAACACACAAATATTGCTCAATGCCCAGTGAGCCCAGTAATTAATAAGCTATGCAGGTGCCTGGGCCAACTGGCCAACCATGGCACTCAGTCACTCACC
Source organism: Bonia amplexicaulis (assembly GCA_036346245.1). Lineage (NCBI taxonomy): Eukaryota > Viridiplantae > Streptophyta > Magnoliopsida > Poales > Poaceae > Bonia > Bonia amplexicaulis. The sequence goes on along the minus strand of JAYGGG010000571.1, from coordinate 34,177 downwards.
AGTATACTACAACAAGCCCACCAAAGTCCAAGAGCAAATATCGAAGATCCGTAGTCGAAGCCCAACCAATGAACGAAATCAATCAATTCGGCTTTGAGGCTTAGCACAACAACAAGACACCAAATTTTGATCCCTACTCCTTCTGTGAAGCGTTCATGCAGCTGTGGTTGGTGTCTTGGCGACAGACGTGCGACGATGGTGGCATCTTGGCGAGTGGCAGCGGGCAGACGGTAGCAAGCTCCAGCTTGGAGTCTTGGAGGTGGCTGAGTGCTGGCGGCTGGCCGCCTGAGGAAGCCTTGAGACTTGCGCCATTGCGGTGGTCATTGGGGCGGTCGGCCTCGAAAGGTGTCATGCGGTGGTAGCTTGCAATGGCAACCAACCAGCGCTAGTGCTTATCGCCAGATCTACCGATCTGGACATCTGGTGAGTGCAATGAGTGCTGACTGGGTCTACGAGGGGGAGCATGCCAGCGAGACCTGGAGGAAGGGAGCACTGCTGGTTTGTTGCACTAGAGGGAGCTGAGAGCAGCCGAGCAGGTAGGAGAGGAGGCCAGAGATGGAGACCCGCAGTCCGGAGCCCGCCTAGGAGAGGAGAGGAAGGGACTGAGATAGAGGGAGGCCAGAGGGGAATAGGGATTAGGGGAACTGAGGATTGATCGATTGGGGATTCAGGGAGTGGGAGCTACCTGGGAGGGGATTTAGGGGCTTGGGAGAGGTCGGCCGGGAGGAGATTTTATCATAATATATATGCAATTATAGTATTGTGCCCTGTTCTTTTTAGTGAAATTAATGGCAATGTCATGGTTTGAATGAAGTCTTTTTTAACTGCATTTTAGGTAACTGCTGAGGGGGACTGGTGGCTGCAGGTTGCAGCTCTGCATTAAGAGATAACGGGGGATTAGATGCAGCGACTGTAAGGTATAAGTATAAATCTACTTTTTAATTTGCTCAATTGTGATTGATATGGTATTTTAGTTTCATCTATTGTCATGTATTTATTCGTAGAATTGCAAGAAATGGATAAACGAAATTGCATAAATATTTTTCATGCAACATAAGTAGTACTCATACTAATGAGAGTCAAGTAAAGAAGGCTCGGGTGGATTTTAGTCCCGATGAGTGGTTCAGTGACTTGATGATATACTACACTGAGCGAGAGATTTCTAGAAGCCTTGATGATGATAGAATTAGAAAGCGCTTTCAAAGTATGAAATCTCGTAGAATGCTATTTGTCTCGTACTTGTATTACTACTACTCAATTCTAGCTAGTAGTATGTTTCATCATTTCTTACAATCTTTATAACTATTCGCAGTCGCAATTCCTGATTTCATCATTAAGTTTGCTAATTTTGATGTATAAATAGCTTCTTACATATATTTACAGGCTTTGAAAGATACATTACCTATTACCGGTGTACAATTTTTGATGTATTTTATATTTTTACTATATCCTTGTTCTAGCTATGTATGATTTTATATTATAAAAGATAATTTAATTTATATTTAGTTTATTTATCTTTTATTAGTTATGTCTCACTAGTCTTTCTAAAATTTTATTCCGAGTCCGTCACGGAACTCTCTTGCACTTGAGACTTGGTTATAGTGCAACAAACCCTACACATGCCGTTCAGCAAACTGCAAACCTAAGCTGTTTGTCTATCATGTGCCAATGTTCTAATTTCCTTTCTGAAATACTCGTACGAAGATCATAACAGTGCAAAAGAAATAGTTTCTTCAGGACACGCGGCAGTGCTCTATAGCATAAGGCGGATACGTAGATGATCCCGGCGGCAATAGAGGTCAAGGTCAACCTTAACGTACCCAACCATGGAAATCCGGGCCCAGTCATCCAGATCCGGGCCCACGCGAGGGGGAAGCTAGGCGGCCCCCACCCCGTCATGGGGAGCCATGGCAGGAAGCACAGTGGTCAGACGCGGTTGTCGGCCGGGGCAGGCGGACGGACACGTGGGGCGTTACCGACAGCAGCCGTGACCCGCGGGTCCCGGCGGCTCGCGCGATCGAACTCGCGAAGCGACGCACAAAAAACGACGGCCGCGCGCGGCATGCACTCACGCACGCAGCGTAGCGGCCGCTGCCATTGCCATTTCATGGTGCGACGTGACGGCGGCCGGGCCTTGCCCATCGAGACGTACCGGCCCGCCATCTCGGTGTATCGCTTGCTGCGCATACTCTCACACGTACGTACCTACCGTAGGAAAAAAATTCTCAACGGGTACTTGTTTAGTTCATTTCATCTTGTTTAATCTTCTTTTTTGGACAAGAAAGAAATGGAAAAAAAAGAAGGGTTTGTGCGCAGATAACTTTCGCTGCGGCTGTTGCTACGTGCCAGTCTGCCAATTACCTCAGTTAGGTTGGCCCGTACGGCTGACGATAAATCACTTTATATTGTTTGCGATAATGTGACTCACTCTCTTTGTTTACATTACTTTTTCGTTAGGGTGGTCAGTGCAGTGGAGTCACAAACTGTTAAGTACGTACTCCATATGCTCTGTGATTAGGTGTATTATTTGTTTTTTAGATACGTGCCATGTACAATTCTGCGGTCGTAATGTATAGTACTAGACTTGAGCACTTAGCGAGCCATCCTGGATTCCAATAGTCCTTTGTAGAAGTGTGTGCGTCTCACTATAAAAATTATACAAAACACATGTCATCAAGTTGCAATTCGTTCGTCATAAATCCACATTAGCTTTGATTTAAAAAAAATCACATTAGCTCGCTTGCACGACCCGATGGAATGAATATAAATACTTGTACCACTTGCCCAAAAAGAGGGAACAAAGATATGACACATCCAGCCTCCAAGAAGCAGCACACGACCCACGGTTATGGGCACACGTAGTAACGATATGGAAGATGCCAAATAAAACGCACCCGCACCTTTGGTCACGTCTCGCGTGGGCGCACAGCCAATCCACGGCATGCCATCGTGCGCATCTTTCTGGTCGATCCCGCGGGTGGAGTGGAGCCCAGACGTGACCGGCCGGATGGACCGTGGGTCGCGCTGGCTTTGGGCTGGATCGCATGCGTTGTGGCCTGCGCCGGAGGGAGCTTTCGCGTCCGACCCTGACGTTCGCTTTGTTGTTTGTGCACCGGTGGGGTGCGGAACATTGACACGTGTTAGCGGCAGCCGGAACGCTGGGCGCTAGTGGAATATTTTTTGGGATGCAGATGGCTAGCTACGAATGGAATGTACGCGCTGTGATGTTGTGCCCTCTCGTCATATACGGGCATCCTATTGGATGTGTACGAGATCTTTATCCCAAGAAAACGAAACATACTGCTACTCCTTATTCATAAGTTATAGCCGAATGATAGAAAAAAAATTTACGTGCACGTTTATATTATTTTTTGTTGATAGTTTTTAACTAAAAATAAATAATAATAATAATAGCTAAAACAAATGATTTTTAGAAAAAAAAAGACGAGCAGTGGAAAAAGTAAGTGAGAGATATGTGCACATGATTAGAGTGAGAGTAGTATGGTGTATGATACACTGATCTCTAGGTTTATTTCTGGAGCAAAATGGTAACGAAAGAAGTGAAGAATTTGCTTAAAAAAACTATATATTTAGATTAACTTTTCTCAGCAGAAGTTAATATGATTAGATAATATCTTTCTGACTTTATACTTGGACCACTAGTTGAGTAATTACCTCTTATGTTGTCACCATGAAATCGATTCCTTTGCTACTTCAATGCATACTAAAGTGTTCTTTTCGTTCCGTATAATAATTCGTGGACTGGAGCGCTTAGATATAGATCGGGTTTTTTTGGCTTAAAGTTAGTTTACATTTGTACTATCTATAATAATTAACTTTTAAACGGTATGTTTTTTCAAGATAGGATTAATAAAAAAAATTATAGTAAAAATGTATTAAGTTTAGCTATACCGACCAAAACTGCATGTGACTCTTTCTCTTGGTGTACTGCTTATCGCGAACAGTTAGAATTTAAATATTTAAACCATAAATTATAAGTCATCAGCTAAAAAATCCATCCTATACATCGAGCCACGCGCCGATCGGCAAATATCTGGAAAACAAACATCACATTGCGCAAAATACCCTGGCGACCCGGCCCCAACCTGTCGGCAAATGCCTTCAGCCTCAATTCTCTACCACAGCTAAGACGGTGAGGACCGGCCGGCCGGCGGATAAACAACAAACGAACGAAAAGAAAAACCAGAGCACAAGCACCCAAACTAAAGTTCGCGGCCGATAGGACCAGCGTTGTAAGCACAAAGCACTTTGTCCTACTACATGCTATGATGTGGTAGGCCCTATAAATCTCCCCCCAATCCCATAAACAAACACATATGTACCGGACACGAGCCGTATAGATCGAGAGGATAAAGAGAAGCGAGGAGCGGATCAGCAAAAGCGAGCTGCCGGCGACCGGGCGCCAGAAATTCCGAACGGCGCCAAACGCGTGCCTTTCCGGCACGAAGCTTCGTTCCTCGGTGCATGCACCGCCGTAAATGGGTTCTTTTGTGTGGTTTATGGTTTTTATTTTAGAATAAATACTGACAAACTAATTTTAAAAATTTTTATAATAAATCAACTTGAAATAATAATAAAAATATCATCTTATTTATTTATTAAAAAAATAAGTGATAAGTTATCTCTGCTACTTAAAAATGTGAGTTGGTGGTCGTCAGTCCGTTCTCTCTTCTCTCTTCTCAGCTGTCCGATCAAAGATCAGCCGTCCAGATCCGCATATATATAGTTCTTCCGCTTCTCATAGAAAAGGTCAGGCCGACGTGTGGGTCACGCTCCTCCTCTTCTCTTCCCTTATCCTCCGCCTCCCACAACCACTCCACTTCCTGCAACCGCCGCCTCCTTCTCTCCCCCGAATCCTCGTGTCGCGCCTTCTCCTCCTCCTCTTCAGTGTCGCCACCAATTCCTTCCCCGTACGGCAACATCTGATCATAAATCCCCCAACTTCCCCCTAGCAGAGTCGCATCCGCCGTCGCCTCCTCCCAACGCATTCGCCTGCCGCCTCCTCTCCCCATCTACCCGTCGTCGCCTCCCCACCTCCACTTCCGCAACCGCCGCCTCCTTCTCTCCCCAAACCTTCGTGCTGCGCCTCCTCCTCAACGCGCGCCACCAATTCCATCTCACATCGCCCCTCTAACCAGCGGCATGACGCTCGCGCCACAGCGACCGATGGATCAGAGAGAAGAGCGCTCGATGATTGCGGCGGCGGCTTCCTCTTCCTACGCTCGCCCACGTGGCTCTCCCCCACCGCCACCGCGCAGTGGTCGCTCACCCGTTGAGCCTCTCTACCTCCTCCTGCTCTTCACTCGGAGCCCGTCACGCTGTCTGGCAATTTTAGTCTCCCAAGCTGGTCTACGATCACGCGCGATGATCGATGGCTCCTAACTTACGACCACGAGGTGTGATCGACAACTTCCGACTTACGACCATGAACGATGGTCGTAGACTTCCAACGTACGACCACGAGCCATTGTCGAAGGCTCCCGATTTAGGATTATGAGCGATCGTCGACCGCTGCCAACTTATGATCACTAGCGATGGTTGACCGCTGCCGACCTACGATCACGTCGATGGTCGATGGCTTTCGACTTACGACGACGAGGTGTGCTCAAGGCTCCTGTCCTACGACCACGAGGTGTGGTCGATGTCTTCTGACTTATGATCACGAGGTGTGATCGACGACTTCCGACTTACTTGACGGATTTTAAAACTTTTAGAATATATTTGTATGCATATTCTAAAATTTTTTACCACCTGTGAGCTTTAAAATATGTAATATGATAAATTTTAAAAATCTATAATAACACATAGATATTTAACTAGTGACCAGAAAATTATGAAGCTAATGATGGATGGATGCCCTCGGCCGGTCCGCGCGGGACGGACGGACGTACGAGACGGGCTGGCCAGACTGATCGAGCCGTTGCCTCGGTGGAGTCTAGTCGGTCGCCAACCGGCCACTGTCGCGTCGCGCGTGGCCGTTTTCGGGCCATCTGTGTGCCGCGGACGTAGAAACGCTCGCATCAACGCGCGCCTGGGGGGTGGGGGGATAAGGTTTAGCCGGTTACCCCGGCCGTGGTCGGATGGTTGGCAACCTATGTTACGTCAGCTCTTTAAAAATAACTACGGTGCTGAGACGTCAGGTGAATATAGAAATCGGGGACAGGAAGACAGCACGTTCACGTTATGGCACAGTAAGGTTTCGTTAATTTCGACTTGAGCTACTAGTTATTTATTTATTTTTATTATTTTTAAATTTTAATTTTTTTTCTGATTTTTTAATTTTTTTGGGGGTTTTTTGTATTCCTTTGTATTCTACGTGATGAGCTAATCTGTTTTTATTTTTAAATATAATTATGTTAAATAAACCACCATCAACTACAATACAATTTTAACAAGCTACAGTAAAATTTTAGTCATAAAACGCTTTTTCTAGTCCCAATGGACCACACCTAGGTTTTATGTTTATAGGCAGAGATCGGTAAATGTATCTTGTGATGTCTAATATCTTGGTTCGTTGTCTTGATTGTTTGATGTATGTTTTAGTGTTCATGCCGGGACAAGATGTTCCCGTCCGTGACGTAAGGTGAAAGTCGGGTTAGTTTTTATTGTTTAAAATCCAAGGAAGGAGCTGTCGTGCTTTTGGGGTGCCACGTACGAGAGCAATTTAGCCGCAAGAACCTCCGGTGAAAGGTGTTTACTGACGTAACTAGGCTAGGTAGATTACTCCCTTTATGCAGTAATATAAATCATTATTTTTAAAAAGTATCATTTTACAGTATAAGTCTATTAAAGATATCAAAGATGTAATTATTACAATATTTTTATCATATATCTCTACTTTATACTAAAAAAATAAGTAAATATTTACAATATATTATTTAATAGAGATATGTATGGTCCAATGATATTAATTTTTTCTTAAATTTAATATCTTTTTTATCTGTACGAATGATGCGTTTTTGACTTATACTACGGGACGGAGAGACTAGTTTATAGCCTTTTGGAAGAGTATTTATTTAGTCAAGCTAACAGTCTGTCTGGATCCACCTGGACCGATTGGACCGGATGATTTAGAAAACTGAAGGCGATCTAGTCCGTCAGGTAGCAACGAACCAACGATACGTCAAGTTTCTTTTGAATATGTCTATGCCTCTCTGTTCTGTAGCTGTTCAAAGAAAAAGAGCACAGAAGTTTGATCTAGTCATGTGATCATCCAAGCATGTAAGCAATACCAACACAGTACTTCACATGAGAGTATGAGACTACCATCCTTTTGAGCCGCCGTCTCCCTTTCTTCTGATGGGCCACAGGAAGGCTGGATCCGCGGAGGGAGCCGCACGGGCGCGCCAGGTGCCGCGGCAAGATGATGGGCCGCACGACTACGTTGGAGGACCGGACGAGCGCATAGCGCTGGGCCTCAGAAGATGCCGCGCCGCGCGCGGGGTGGGCTGCGCAACGAGCGCTTCCCGTATTTTTACACCTGCGCGAGCGCGACGGGTCGCAGCGTCTTCTGTCTTCTCTACTCTCTTGTGTTCGGACCGGACGCCATCGGTTTGGGCGGTGCTCGGTTGGCTAAAATTTTATGATTTATAGTTAAAATTTTACTATATTTAATGATGACTTATTTAACATAATTAAATTTAAAAAATTAAAAGTAGAAAAAACAAGTTAACCCAGCATGTATAATGCAAACAAATATAGAAAAAAAGAACCAGTAAAAAAGCTCAAAAATCTTCAAAACGTCAGAAAATAAAATTTAAAAATAGTAAAAAATAAATCGAAAGCCAGAAGCCTAAGCCTAAACGAGCGGACGTCTCGGGAGCGGATGGTAGCCCATTAACTGGCAGAATCAGTAACAGAGAGATGCCGTATATTCCGTCTTTCTTTCTTTTGCTTTTTTTCCTTCAGTTGCTAGGGCTTTTGGTGCAAGCCCCGCAGCAAGGTTCGCTGGCAAGGGCAAGCGCAGGGAGATTCTGGGATTATAGGCTTACAGCTCCTTCAGCAACGTGCTTGTACAGTAAATCCGTAAGGAGGTAAGAATCGTGTTTTTGGGTGGAACATTTGGGTGGAAAAAGCAATGTAGACATGCTGCCTCATAATTTTTAGTATACCTTTTCCCGGTAATTAGTTTTTATGACACTGACTTAGTAGTGCCACGCAAAAAGAAAATGACGCTAAAAGAAAGGAAGCGGCTACATCACATTATACCATCGCGAGGACGACGAATAGAATAGGTTGCAACCGTTGGAACCAAACATATCGCACAACGCACAGTCTCGCTTCTCCCTACTCAAACACGTTGTGTCTCACCAGATTGTTCCCTACTTGAACTCGTTGTGTCATCCCTACTCAAACGGTATAGGCACCATTCTTTTCAGCTTTTTAACCGGTTTTTGGTTTCAATTTTTTTAATAATAACTATTTATTAGATTAATAAGTTGTAGCTCAAAAAAATGCCCCCATAAATTTTAGGTTTTATATTTGTAGTTTCAAAAACAAGTTTCATATTTCCATGAGTTTTAAAATTTGAAATCTCAAGTTTCACTAGGTTTCAAACTTCATATTTGAAGCTTCAAATAGTTTTCACAAGTTTTAGGTTTTACACCAGCTTAAGTGGGATTCAGGTTTCATATTTGGAGTTTGAAAAATAAATTCCATAATTTCATGAGTTCCAGAGTTTTAAGTCTGAAATTTTATGTGAGTTTCAATAGGTTTTATGGTTTATATTTGAAGTTTCAAAAATTGCTCATTTCAGTTTCAGCTTCTGGCTTATTTTTATTATTCATAAATTTCGTCTTTTTCAGAACTTTTGGCTTTTTTTTGAGTTTTTTTGTCGGTTCTTTTTCCTTATATTCGTTCGCGTTGTCCGTAATGAGCTAACATATTTTTCTAGTTTTATTTTTTTAAATTTAATTACGCTAAATAAACCATCTTCAGGTACAGTAAAATTTTAGCCGTTACAGTGCAATTTTAGCCATAAGTCATAGATTTTCAACCTAACCGAGTTGAGCATAAAGTTTCAAGTACGAGGTTTCACACTAATTTCAGTATGTCCACCAAGTAGTTGATGACCTAGCAATGGACACCAATTGGACAGCCAGGCAAGTCAATGTTTGAGATCAGAATATGGGAAGCTAGAATTTTAGGAGGCGCGAGTGCTAATTTTGGGCTTGCTAACAAGCAGGTTGACCACGACGACGATAATAAAATTGATGCGAGGTGGCTGCACGACGTGAAGGAGGATGGCTGACACCGATACGAGAAGGAGGAGCGACGATCTGATGAAGGTGTCACCTTTCTTGAGAGGCGACACTGACAACAGTGAGGGGTAGCTAGTACATATATGATTGGGATTTTTATAATTCTATGCATAAATGAAGTCTCATATTTCTGCTTCCAACTTTTTTTAGCTTTTAACATGTCGATTCTAATATCGTTTTTTTTTCTTTTTTTTTAGCTTTTTTAGCTTTTATTTTTTTATTGTCCTTTGAGATATAACATAACGTTGTTTTTAATTTTTTCTTGTTTTTAATTAAATAATTTAGAAAAAATTAACAGTTATTTTAATACAATTTCAATCGATAAAAAACTGTTGCTGAAAGCCGGTTAGAGCGACCCACATCACTCCCAAAAAGGGCCTTCCCGAACGAGTAGTAGCAAGCCTAAAATGAAGCTGCCCGTCACGCATCAAAAAAGCAAAACGAAGGTGCTAGTACAGTACTTAACAAAGTCTAGTCAAAACCACGTCTTCACAGATCGGGTTTTCAAGTTTCAACCTAGGTCTAGCCCAAGTGTAGTTTCAACCTTGGTCTAGTCAAAACCCCAAGCAGGCAGACCACCCACCATTTCGCTCGTCCAATGGCCGCCGCCGCCGCCGACGACGACGACGACGACGAGGCATTCCAATCCACCGTCGCCGCCATCTCATCCGATTCCGACTCTGACGATCTCCATCTCCTCCTCCCAAACCTCCTTCCCACCTCCACCGCCACCACCTCCTCATCAGACGAGCAGTTCCACCAATTCCACCTCCCCTCCCTCCCTTGCCCCGTCACCGTCCGCGCTCTCCCTTCCCACGGCCTGACCTTCCAGCTCTGGCCCTCCGCCTCCACCCTCCTTCTCGTCCTCCCCGCCTCTCCGCACCTCCTCCCGCGCCCCCCCGCCCCACAGAGCCCACTCAGCATCCTAGAGCTCGGCTCTGGCACCGGCGCCGCCGGCCTCGCCCTGGCCGCCGCCCTCCCCGCGCGCGTCGTGCTCTCCGACCTCCCCGCCGCGCTTCCCAACCTCCGGCACAACGCCTCCCTCAACGCGCCCCTCCTCGACTCCCGCGGCGGCTCCGTCTCCGTCGTCCCGCTCCCCTGGGGCGACGCCGCCGCGATGGAGGCCGTCGCCGTCTCCGCCGCCGCTGCCCCGGTGCCGGTTTCTCGGTTCGATCTCGTCGTGGCGTCGGACGTGGTCTACTACGAGGCATTGGTTGACCCCTTGATGGAGACGCTGCGGTTCTTCGTGACGGGGGAGGTGGTGTTCTTGATGGCGCACATGAGGAGGTGGAAGCGCACGGACAAGAAATTCTTCGGGAAGGCGAGGAAGGTGTTCGACGTCGAGGTGGTGCACGAGGACCGGCCGCTCGAAGGGTGGCGCCACGGGCCGGTGGTCTACCGGTTCACCGCGAAGAAGCAGCTTGGCAAAAAAATGAAGAAGCTGCCTGAAGGTAATATCTGCCTGTCTGCCTAGGTTCATGCTCCGTTTGTTGTTGTTTGTTGCGTGCTAGATTCTACTGGCAGAATTAAACAGAAAATGATTCCTGCGAACAATGTAACATCGTGCAACTGAGGACCGAAATTCGGTTGTATACTGGCTTGGATTTATCTGGGTGCTGTTCTGCTGGTTTAATATTATGTTGATTCATGAAGCACAATTTAAGTGTCAGGTTGCAATTTAGAGTTTCATGAATTTAGAAGAAGCTTATCTATGTAGTAGTTGACACATATGTTTGGCAAGGGACCTTTCAATTTTTGGAGTTTGGGCATGACAAAGTTCGTGGTGCTCAATGCTAGTGTGGCTTCGTACTAGTATTTCAAAAGATGATGGACCTCCAGTGAGAGCTCAATGACATGATGCCTCTGCATGTTAGGATATTTAAAACCTTATTTTACTTCACACCAAATGTTCTTTCACTTCATCTTTTGTTCTTTCTTTTGGTACTTGAGTCAAAACACCAGAATTTTATGCCTACTATTTTCATTTGAACGATTTATCTATTTAGGCTGAGTTCTTTTCGGTTTATGGTGTATGACCTATGACTTCTCTCAAATAAACAATGGGATGGTTTCTCCGCCGTTGTTTTAAAACGGCTTATCGGGACAGCTTTTTTAAAGCGGTTTATCGACCTTCAATTCATTCATATAAACCTTCGTATTAGGACCAAAAACTATAAGCTACAGCCATAAGTCATAAGTCGCAGCCGAAAAGTACCCACCCTTAGTAGTTAGTTCATTTTGTTATGGGAGTAGAAATATATTTACATATTTCCTTTTGCCATGGGAGTATAAATATATTTACATCATGGTTTTATGAGGAACGAGACCTTATCAACATTCTAAGCACTTGGGTAGTTAGGTGTAAGACCAATTCAGAAGGGGCACATCTAGATATTAGAAACTAAAGATACACAGGAAATATGTAAGTTCAGTAGTGCGTGTTCATTGTATCTGTGGTGCATGGTTTGTTAGAATAGGTCTTCACCTGATGTAGCGCAAGAATTTAGCATGTAAGTCTATATCCCAACCTGTTAAATAAACAAGACAATTAGCCCCACCTAACCCTAATGGATACTATTTACTTAACACAAATAAAAAAACCCGTTAATCCCATACAATTTAGGTTTTACTTACACATTACATTTATGCACATTTTTCAAAACACATAAGTCCGGATCTGCTAAGTCCTTAGCCTTTGATTCATTTGATCTCCTCAGTTTCTCCTCGATCTAAACCATTTTTTCAAGTGCCGTGGTTTTGATCCAATGCAGTTTTTGGTATTTTAGTCAACTTACCAAAATATCATTTCTTAACTCGGTTTTTATCTTTCCTTGCAATCAATCGTCATGCTTGCCACGTGTAGATGCACCACTGACTTGCCATGCGTCGACAAGTTTCTCTTGTTTCGGTTCCATTAGACTACGCCTTACTTGGACCGATCAAGGCACATGATACAACCCATCGCTCGAACTTTCCTTCAATATTTTCCGTCTTTCTCATGCCATACTTAAGCTCAGCCATCTGACCCGACATTCTTGATTGTTCTGGATCTCAACTCCTCTATAAGCGTAGCCCCGATTCTCGCGCGTTTACCATAGTTGACTCCAACCGGCTCTGCATATCCAAAGACCAAGAAATTATTTTCGGATACAAGTTCTTCATAACTTAACTCATATTAGTTGAAATATGTATTATACAATACATATGCACTAACGTAGATCAAATCAAATCATCTCATGACTTAACTCCCCAAAATTTCCAAATTGGCCGAAGCATCATAGCACAGCCGGTTAGACCACCAGTCCTAGATTGTCTGACCAGTAGCCGATCTGATCGCCACCTCTGGCCGGTCAGCATGACAACCGGTCTGAAAAATCGCAAAATTGTAAAAATCAAAATTTCACTACTCCAAAATAATAATATAAAATATTAGTAGTTCATCGTAATATAACCCTAAACTTTGTTGTAAGATCCTTCGTCTTTCCGTAACCATTGGACCTCTCCAGCTCTTTCAGAGTCCCATCAGATGAGGTGTATGAAAACCTGCATAGAGAAATTGGTGGTGCAAAGTACATCGCCACGGGAATCTTAGGCGGAAGGCTTCAAACTTCAGTACACTTATGGCTTGGCGAATCGAAGGTCGGAGATTGTAATCTGGGTGTGCACACCAATGTCCGACAACCTTGAAGCACACAACTTCTCGCTCTTCAAATGCACCATCAAGCCTCTCATCAATTGCACTAATAATTTCGTTTCTTCCATAGAGATCCCACACCCATTGAACCAATTTGATATTGTCGTTGTCTTTATCACAGCGGGCCTTCTTCCACACGCGATCTCCAATGCAAGAATGTCAAAGCTGTTGATATCAGATTCTTTGCTTGCTTTGCCAGTGGTGACGCACTCTGGAGCCAAGTAACTCATTGTCCAAGCTATCACTGTAGTTTGTGAGCCTCGGTCGTGGTCGACAGGCCGTGAGAGCCCAGTCACCAAGCTTAGCGTTGAATGCAGAATCAAGCATCACATTGCTCGGCTTGACATCACGGTGCACGACACATTGCTTCCATTCCTCGTGGAGGTACAGGACGGCGGATGCAAGTGTGATTCGAATTCTATTCGGTTTGTTTGAAGGCTAGAGTCTTATGGTAGTCATCTTCTCGTATAGTGAATTTGTCTTTGTGTGTTTATGTTTTTTCTATAAGAGTTTTTTATATTAAATTCATATCTTCTGTTTTTTTAATTAACTAATTTTACTATAAGAGTTTTTTATATTAAATTCATATCTTCTAGTTGAGTACTATCTGTATATGATTTACTTGTCCTGGATCAGCTCAATGACAAGCAGAAAATATTTCTTACAGTTTTCTCCGATTGGTACGGATCAATATGCTGCCAAATAAAATCAAAGCAGTTACAGTTACTGCCAACTCTGTATTAAATTTAGGAACAGAACCTTTAGCTAATGCATCTCTGGGACTACACTAAAATGAAGTTTGTTCATCAAATCTATGTCAATATAATTACTCCAGTAATCTCCTGCTGTGCATTGCCAAAACCAAAAAAGGGGAAGAAAGAAAGAAAAAGACAGGCCAGACAACCTGAATGTTCAATACCAAATCTAAGCACAGAAGAAAACAGCCACAATATCAAACAAGGGCAAACAAAATGACCGCACCTTATGATACTTTCTTGAGTTTAGAGGACAAAAAGGATCAAGTGACACAAACGCCTAGAAGAGAATATACATCAACTGTTCTATTTAGGCAGGGTTATATACACTAATAACTCAAAGTCAAAACTCAAAACCTGCAAGGATTTTTCTAACATTGTTGAGTGAAGCAATCATACTCAACATGAGTTTCCAATCGTGTTCTCGTCAATCTTTCTTGTCGCTAGTGTTCGTGTCATCAGCTGGCCACGCTACAGTTTCCATTAGCCTTTCACGCATTATCTCCAGGTTCTCATTGGAAATCCTTTCATACATATTTGTATGGTCGCATTTCTGGTCAGATGCGGAGATCACAAGGTAATAAATTTCAGCAATCTGCATCAAAGGCTTCTCTTAGACTCGGTGAAATGGTTCTCTCCACTTACTTTAATCCATTTGCCGTACAAGTGAAGGCGTGTGATCATCACTCTCTCCGCCAGATCTTGCCTCTCCTGGTGTACATGAAACAAGCTAAAGAAATGGACCGAAACACAATGCCGAACACTGCTATTTTTCGCCGTAGCTTCAGAGCAGGAAGCGAAAGAAGATACCTTTGCGAGCGCTCGAAGGAAATGTTTACCCTCTTTTGGATCGTTGACGACAACGTAACTGACAAAAGGAACGTGTAATCTTAGATAGCAGTTGAACCATACACGAACAGGAATTCTTAAACTATTCTGACTGTCCAACTCCAACGAGGGTGAGTAATTTGTATGCAAGAGGCTGGCTTACTTATAAAGCCAAGTATATGCTGGCGGATTCATTTCATACAGTTGATGGAGAACCGTGTTTGTGGCCTTGTAAGTGAAGTAATTGACGATTTGCTGCAAATCAAGACATGATGAGGACAAAAATCAATTCAGACGACTAGCTACGTCTTGATACGAGTAAGCAGCATGCAATGGGGAGAGAAAACAACCTAACTGTACTAATATTCTAAATTGCCACACAACATATGTAATTCTACTTGTTTTTATAAAAAAAAATAGCATCTGCAATCCAACTTAATTGTGTACGTAAGTAAGAGGGTTGCTGAACTCGTCGACGCAGTGTTGTACGTACCGCGTGCACGTCTTCGAACCCCTCCTCGTACGACCCGCCGAACTCGTCGACGATCACGAGGCCGCGGCTCGTCCTCCCCCTCGACGGCGCCAGCGTGCGCCGCCGGCGCCACCTCAGCCTGCACGGCCCAATCGGCGCCCGCGACAGCAATGCCCGCCGCGAGCTCTGGCACGGGGAGGGAAGGCAAACGGACGAAGCAGCCGCAGCCACCATCACCGGCGCCACGACCGCGGCAGCCTGGGCGACGGCCATCGCGCACACCAGCGGACGGATGGCAAGATATTTTCGTGAGCTGACCGTGTGACGGCAGTGGAAGGGGTGGATTTGCCGTGCCGTTGGGCGGTTCCGGGCGGGACACAGTGGCCGTGCGGTTTTTTGTGGAGGTGGCCGGTTTTACCCGCGAGAACGCACAATTCCCGGCGCCAGTGAGGGCAACGGCAAAGCCCGCCCGCCCTGGCGATATTTGGTCTGGACTGGCTACTGATTGGTGGGGAAATGTGGATGAGATTCCTGTGGGGCAGCTCTGCTGCGGGGGTATTGGTTCATTTTTGGCTGCGGGGAGTCCATTTCTGTCCCCTTCGTTTTCCTTTCCTTTGGGAATCTCCCTTTTTAGCCTTTCTAAGAATATCTTGTGCGTGTATAGTGTGAGTTTTTGACCGGTCTGACAATATCTTTCGACTTGTGAGCTAGTGAGTGTATCAAACAAGGATACTCGTGTGGCAGTGGAGGTACTTCCGAGTGGTAACTAATTGCGTAATCGAATTTCAGTGGCGAATTCAGATCAAAATTTTAGGCATGCGAATTCAGATCAAAATTTTAGGTATGGCGACACGCCGTGTGCTGTCTGCTTCCTCGTTCAACGTGCCACCTGTTAAGGGTATTAGTGACATTTCCTATTGTACTAGGGTTTAATCTTTATCCCATTTATACCCTATATATATTACCCATTGGACCTCTTGAATATATACACAAAATTAATAATATGGTATCAGAGCAAAGGTTAAAGTTTACTGTAGCCGCCGCCGCCACTACCTAGCCTCCGTTAGTTTTTTGTTGCCCGCTACCCCCAGGAGGAGCGATCTCTACTCCGGGGGGAGGGGGGCAACCTCTTTGGGCTACGCCTTCATCAAGCAGCCGGGCCCCCGCCACCACTCATGGACGTCGATCTAGCCCCACCCCGCCTCCGGCTCTTTCCGTGCCAGATTGGCCTCTATCGTCACCGTCGGGCCCTCCCCTGCTTCTTCCCCGCCGCCGTGGCACCCCCGACCGCCGCCACCATCTCATTCACACATGCGAATCCACCGGTAGCCCCTAGTTTTTCGGCCAGATCCTCGTCGCCCCGCCTCAGATCTGGGCCGCTCGCTGCCGGTTTGGTTGGATCTGAGCTCCCCCGCCGATGGATTTAGACTCACCGTAGCCGGATCTGGGTTGCCCTATGCACTGATGCCCCTGTCTTCCTCGGGGCGCTCCCAGCACACGTGGTCATGGAAGGCGTCGCCTACCTGCACGTACACGGTGTTGGGCTTCGCCGTGGTCTTCATTAGGTAGTCCGTTGCCCACCGCACTGCCCGAGTCGATCAGCCCCCACAACATCAGCGGCGCACTGAACGCCATCGGAAACCGAACTTCACGTTGTCGTCGGCGGCGCCGTCATGGAGTTGGGGGATTGGACAAGGCACTTCTTCTTGTGCTTGAGCTTCTCAAGCTCCACCGGCGGGTTCAGCGGGTTGATGTTGTTCTGGAGCACCATGATGGGAGGCTTGTGTGTACTGCTGCTGCTACTGGCTCGGCAGGCCGGGTTTAATAATGGCTAGGAGGTGAGGTGAGTGAGGTGGTGGAGCTGAAAACATTTTGTATTGGTGTTGTGAGCTGTCAGTTCTCCTACTTAGTACTTTGCGTCTTTTTTTAGTTTTTCGTTGCGTCCATTCAATTTCGTAGTCTCTATCTTTCAGTTTATCCAAGCCGTGCGACTCCATAATTTATTGTTAGTCATAGAAGTATAGGAATTTCCTTTTTTTGTATGGCAGTAGCCGTCGTCTTTCTCTTTGAGCCACATGCAAATCGTAGAAGTCGTTGTGATGCCGCCACTTCTCTGTGAGCCACCGCCCCGAGTTTTTAAGGCCGTCGCGCTTCTTCTGCACTGCGCCGCTGCCATCTTGAGTTTCGATGTGCGCTGCCATATTTCTATCCATTCCTCTTAGACTCGACATATTTTCCAAGAGCTGCGCACTGCAATTCATGACTCGGACTTCGGATTTTTTCTATTTCAATGTCAACCATTTTTAAATGCAATGCTATTGCATACGCTTTGCATTTGAGGGGGTGTTAAGGGTATTAGTGATATTTTCTATTGTATTAGGGTTTAGTCTTGTGTCCCTTTGTACCCTTTATATATTGTATATTAGTCCCCTTGAATATATACACAAGATTCATAACACCACCGCCTCACTGTGTACCATCTGCTTCCTTGTTGAACATGTCACTGCCTCAGTGCACACCACTAGGGTTCGATTGACCGGCCCTTGCTCAATGGCTCGATACAATGTGTTGCTCAATGGATTAATAATAGGTTTATTGTCTGTGTCCTTATTGGGCGTGCCGTTGCCTCGCCGCGCTCCACTAGGGTTTGGTTGCTCGGCTCTCGCTCAATGGCTCGATACAAGTACATCACTAAATTAACTAATAATAGGTTTAAATTCTTAAGTTTTCCCTGCTCCGTCCCACACGCACCCGTACGCGCGGAACGGCCACGCCTACGCAGTACGCACCCACGAGACCTGGGTAAGCAAACCAGGAGCAAAAAGCAGCGACACGAGCCAACCAAACGAAGTCGCGGCCGCGTCAACCAAACCAAACCAGACGCGACGCCGAGACCCGGCGGAAGTCGCGAATTTGCCGGGCCATGAGGCCGATGACTTCCTAGGTAGACCAGCCGATCCGTGGGGCTGATCGTGGTCACCGAGTCAGGATTTGATTACACTTTAAATTTAGTGATAAAATAATCTAGATCATTTAAGTTAGATTATGAAAATGTTAATTAGGTTAAACTGAATTTACCTTAGCAGTATATTAGATATTTTTTCATACGTCGAACTAAAATCGACTCTGTTCAAGATTTACCTCTGCCCCTACACACGTTATGATATAAATAGAGATTCAACCTCCGGGAGTATGATATGTATTGTACTACTGAATGTGTATACGTGTGTATTTCCTTTAGAGGGTACTGTTTAATAAATAGTACCCCGATAATTATTCGGTGAGAAAATAAACTAAAGAGCTAAGGTGAAAAATAATCTTGCCAAAAATTGATAGCAAACTAAATACTTAAAAATTCCAGTCATCGTTACCAAAAATTCAGTAAAACAAACATCAGCAGCTATTTGTATCGAGCCAAACTAGCCAAGATCTCTCAAGTCTAGACTCTGAGCCCGTTTTTTAGGTTTTTTTAAGGCTACAGTGATAATATTTAACCGATACCAGCTAACATATATCAAAAATAAAAATCAGCTAAAAAGCCGAGAAGAACAGGCTCTGCTACATGCTTTCACCAGCTCACAAAAAGTTTCGTACCAATTAACACGGACCCACAATTATGGGGTGTTCTTTTTGGCTTCCAAAAGCAGTTTTTGGCTTTTGCTACAGTACCTAACTTTTAAATAGAGTATTTTTTCAAGATGAGATCTACAAATTAATTGTAATATACGTTAAAAGTCTAACATCTGTATCAACCAAAATTACAAGCGAATATCTCTCTCTCCGTAATCTCTGTCGCAAACAGCCAAAATTCAAAAATTTCAGCTAAAAACCATAAACCGCAGCCTAAAATTCAAAAATTTCAGCTAAAAGCCATACGAGGACCTCAACGAAAACTCGCAACAATCCGATGTCCTTACCGCAAAAAACACCGTCAAAACGATTGCTCATTTCCTTACCCACTTTCCCTAGGAGAAAATTGATCATTTGCCACTTTGAAGAGTGGGCTTCGCAAAATTGCCACTTTCAAAATTGGCTTCGCAAAAATGCCATGCAATACATTGACCTCTTGATTACTATGCCATTTGAGCCATTTAACTCATTTAATATTTTCTTTTCTAATTTTAAAGACTGGAAAAGACCTTTTTACCCTTGTTAAGTATCAGCTGTATGGACTTTAGGTTGGAAGATGAAACGATCGTTACATACCATGTGACCTCCCAGCGCATCCCTACCGAGAAAAGCGATCAGACTGCTTGAAGCCTCCCAGACGGCGGCCTCCCCCTTGCCTCCTCGCCGGCCTCCTCCCATGTTGCATCCCCGGCCTCCCCACGCCGCCCTCACAGACGGCGGCCTCACGCCTGCCCTCCCACGGCCGGCCTCACCACACGGCGCAATGGCCTCCTCGCCTGCCTCCTCGCCGGCCGGCCTCCCATGTTGCATCCCGGCCGGCCTCCCAGGCAGCCCACCAGCGCCGGCGGCCTCCCCGCCTGCCTCCCACGTACGTGGCCTACCCATGTGACCTCCAGTAGCAATGATATAACAAGGGTAAAAGGTCTTTCGGTCTTTAAAATTAGAAAAGAAAATATTAAATGAGTTAAATGGCTCAAATGGCATAGTAATCAAGAGGTCAATGTCTTCGCATGGCGATTTTGCGGCCAATTTTGAAAGTGGCAATTTTGCGAAGCCCACTCTTCAAAGTGGCAAATGATCAATTTTCTCCTTTCCCTAGCCGAGCAGCGAGTTTTCCCCTTCCCTTCCTTCCTGCCGGTGGCCTCGACTAGAGGCAACCGCCGGAGCGGATGAGGCGCAGCTGCGAGGAGCGGTTCGGATCCTCCAGAAGAGCGTGCGGTCCCGGAGGGATGGGCACGCCGGAGTTCCCGGACCTGGGGCGGCACTGCAGCGTCGGCGACTGCAACCAGATCGACTTCCTCCCCTTCACCTGCGACCGCTGCGACCACGTACGTTTCCGCCTCTCCTGTTCCTCTGCCCATTTGGTGTGTTCATGCTTCGTTGCCCAGATTGGATTATTGGTGTGAGCAGATTGGGTTGTAGAGCTTGCGCAATCTAAGTATTGTTCTGTAGATTATGGAACACAAGAATCGATCCTTTCTATGAAAATCTAATAGATGCGGTATCTTGAAATAGATCTTGGGTGCAGTAGTTTGGGTTTCACATTGACTGGGCTTTAGGTGGCAGACCCCTGTGCACCATTAACGTTGACCAAGAGTATGACCTTTTATGATCTTTATGTGGTATTTTTGCTCCCTTCATTAGTGAAATATAGTTCTTGTGTCACTGCTTGGGGTTCATCTACTAGTGACATGCTCTGTATGGCCTTTGTCTCCCTTGACCGTGAAACCATATTCTGAAGAATCAAGATGTTCAAGAAATAAGTTAATTCATTGGACCAAATGGGTTTTTTTGACGAAAGTTCATTGGCTTATTGCGCTTGGTTCTTCAATACCTATATTCATTTTTAAAATCCAAAATATAAAGCTGGTTAGTTCCCCTTATCTCGCAAAAAAGTAAATGAACCTTTCAGCAAAGCATATTATGGTGAAAAATCAAACCAGACGTGTCTTCATGAAAAATGCTAGCCTTTTCTAACCTGAAAGAAATGTCTACTTCTAAGAATTGATGGGGAATAGAGTTTGCTACAGAATTGTATGTCAAGGATTGGTCACATCAGTAAAATGTTTTGGATTGGACACATTCTTTTCTTTGGTAAGTAACGAAACGTTGGGCACTAACACAATTGGAAACAAGGGAAAAGAAAAAAAGTTTTAATTGATGAGGAATGCTGTATTGTTACCTATGAGTGACGTTGAGGATGAGGAGGAAAAAAACAATAGTGGCATTCGTATCCACACCTACATGTTGCGTCAGACACATGCCCTGAATCCTGTATGCAGAGATTGATTAGGGTGTGTCAAAGTTACTGTTTTTGCTTCCCCCCTCTGCTGCTTCTACTTGCCGTGCTTGACATCGCAACATGCAGTTCCTAGATTATCTGACGTTGCTGCCCTTAATTATTTGTCTAAACTAACTTTGAAGTGTGACACCTCGAAATTACAAATACTATACCATTTTTATTGCATTGTCTAAATGCAACAAATAGAATGGGTTTTAACTTCGTTTTTGTAATTTTATTTAATTCTTTGGCACTTCCTGACTTTAAATGTAAAGCAATATTGTACTAAAGATGGTTTGCATGCGTAATGAAGAACTAACATTTGTGTCGAGGTAATTATATCTGCATGTTTCCATAGAATGTGTACTATTTTATATTTGTGGAAACTGAGTTTATTTTGCCCTTTGAAGTTCATGGACAGCTTTTGTATTGCCTCAAAGCTGCTTGTATTTCTTGTTTACATTCATCACTAAATACTGTTAGCCAGAGTGCTAATTTGGTTATTGGGTCGTTGTTTAGGTCTTTTGCCTTCAGCACCGAAGTTACACTTCACACAAATGTCCAAATGCAAATCAGAAGGATGTCACTGTCCTCATCTGCCCACTCTGTGCTAAAGGAGTCCGCCTGAATCCAAATGAAGACCCAAACATCACCTGGGAGTCTCACGTTAATACTGACTGTGATCCATCAAATTACCAGAAAGTAACGAAGAAAAAGAAATGCGCAGTTGCTGGGTGCAGAGAAACACTGACATTTTCAAACACAATCAGATGCAAAGATTGCAGCACGGAACACTGCCTGAAGCATAGATTTGGGCCCGATCACAAGTGTCCGGGGCCAAGAAAGCTGGAACCTACCTTCCCCTTTGCAAATATGTTGAGGAGAAGTCAGAAAGTAGAGACACGTTCAAACAGCAGTAACAACAGTTCTTCGTGGTGGAGCTCCAGCCTTGTGAATGCTGCATCAAATTTCAGATCATCGGCTGAAGCTGGAATGCAAAAACTGAGCACTGCAACTAGCCAGGCCTTCCAGAAGGCTAAGGATGGGATCTCCCCGAACAGCAGTAGCAGCAGCAGTGACCTCGTGGAGCAATGTGTTCATTGCCCAGCAAGATTTTCCACTGTGGGGGCCTTAATCGAGCATGTAGAGAAATCCCATCAGAACTCGCAATCAAGTCGTACTGGAGTGACAGTTGATGTTTGCCCCAAATGTAGCAAGGGATTCCGAGATCCAGTGTTGCTTGTGGAGCATGTTGAGAGGGACCATGGAGGGACGTCGAGAGCATAATGCTGCTCGCGAGTATTGTATGCCTATGTACTTTGTAATGTACTCATTTTAATCGACTGGCTTATACTCGGCTGAGCTCTGGGCTCGAAGTGTGCCCATGAAAGAAAGTATAGTTTGTTTGCTGTTTGAATTTTGAAGGCAAGCCATTGTACATGGAACCTCGTGCTGGATGCTAGAAATTAAAAGTATGATTGGTTAAAGGAATCTACTTGCGATGATGGACCTTTTCTTTTTAGCTTTTAAAATTTATTTTTTAGTTTTTATATAGTAACTAGTTTTTAAATACAGTGTTTTTTTAAGATAGAGTTTACAAGTTGATTATATTATATATTATAGCGACTTCATTTATATCGATCAAAATTGCATGTTAGTTTTTGTTACTCCGTACTCTTTAAGCTATTAACCGTAGTCATAATCCATAAACTAAAGCTAAAAAGAACAGTTGCGTCGATGTTTTAATATGGATCTTTCGTATGATTTGTTTGGATTAGGAGAAACTCTAGAAGACTAGATGTATGGATATACAGAGTAGAGACACGTGAATTGAGATCTGTGTGATCGAAATAAGTGTGGTTGAACTAACGTGGTCAAGATCTATGTGATCGAGACTAGCGTGGTTGAACCGACGTGGTCAAGACCTGCGTGGTCGAACTAACATTAGTGATATAACATGGTCGAAGATCGACGTGGTGGTCAGAGATCTGTGTGATCGAAGATTGACGTGGTTAGCATGGTCGAAACCCCTGTGGTCGAAACCAAAGCGATCGGAGACCAGCGTGGTTGAAGACTAATGTGGTCGAGCCGGACAATATGATCGAAGATCTGTGTGGTTGAACCGAACAATGTGGTTAGAGACCTGAGTGTCCGAGTCATTTTTACCCCTACCTTTAGCCCAATGGATCGTACTTATTATGCACGATCCAACCACGAGTCTCCGCAAGATATCCAATCAAGGTTCGGTAGTCCGCAAATCAAATGGAAAGACTTATTTTACATAAGGATCCCCTTACTACATTGTATTATCATCCTACGTGGATCACAAAGAAGGTTCGCGGCCTAATCTTGGGTCTCAGATAACCGTTTGATCAAATTTTGTGCAGTTAACATTGAGGAAGAGATGGCTATTTTACGTATGGATCCCTTACTAATTTTTATTTTGAATTGTGATGCTCGTGAGTGGATCGCGATGCGATCCAATCTTGGGTCCCATTGCACCCTTCGATCGAGTTTGTGTGGCGGATATTGAGTCTAAGAAGGCAATGAAGGGATATATTTGTAAAACAGGCCCTTGGGTTATTTTATGTTACACCTCTTTTCACCTCCCTCTCACAACCCTTGGCTTCTTGCTCCTCAACTAGAGGAGGCGCCGCAACAGAGCACTTTAGAGCGGCGGCGATGGTAGCTTAAGAGCAAGAGCTGATCATGCTAGAAATCTCGAATACATGCATCTCTGACATGGTTGAACCTCCCACGTCGATGTACCAACTTATTTTCTGGTTGGTGGCGAGCCCCGCGCACCAAGAAGGCATAGGCAATGGTGGTTTCACAAAGCTCTATCGGCACAATAGCTGGAGCTTCATAGGTAGGTGCCATAGAATCTTTGTTGTGCTGATGAGCTTGACTTTGATTCTACATAAGGTTCTAGGTAGATTATGGGCCTCTTTTTCAGTTTCTAAAAGCTGCTTTTCGACTTTTCTACAGTAACTAGATTTCACATGGAGTGTCTTTTCATGTTGAGATCTACAAGTTGATTAAAGTACACATTGTAGCAATTTCATTTATATCTGTCAAAATCACATACAAGTTTTTGTTATTATATACTCTCTCTTACGAACAGCTCAAAAATCATAAGCCGTAATAAAAAAGAATAGTCCCTATTTGCATACTTGCTGATATTTGTTTCCGCAATTTCAGATAATGCTATTGCTATCAATCAAGTGGACTCTATGATTTGCTTCTGCATCATGGATTCGTGCATTTGGTGATCCAATTCATCAGAAAGAGAGACAGAGCTGGTATTGAACCATACCACCAATGAGCACAGTAGCTTGAAATTGTCTACATTCGGTTCCTTAACTTTTGGCAACATGGGTTCCTTAAATTTTGCTATGATATCCAACAAGACATTGTGAAAAGCACTACCAGTCATAGCCGAAGAATGCTTTAAAAAATTCGGGAAAATGCTAGTATCTGCAGGTAAACAGAATCTAATTGTCACCATTGATAGCTCGCACGGCAAAGAATGCTTACTCCATGACAGATCAACTCATCAACATGGCATCGGTTCTTCCACAAGAAGGCCACAGGGCTCCTGACGTGATGCTTCCTATTCTCCCATGTGATGTACCCGTAGTCCCACCCCGCCTTCAGGTTTCCTCCCGCTTGGCCCCTGAACTCGACCGTGTACGTAGCTCCTCTTCTCGTTCGGCTCCTTGAACTCCAGGCTCGTCGGCGTGAGTGCGTGACGGTCACCTTCACCCCGTCCGCCACCACGACAGTCACGTTGTACGTCTCGGCCTTCTGCGACACCTTATTCACCGTCCGCGTCAATGTGCGGACGTGGGTGCGGCTGTCGAAAACCACGACGAACGAAGGGTAGTTGAGCCCGGCAGAGCAGCCGGGGAGCGTCCTCGTGCACTTGACCAGATCGGGCACGACTGGCGCAGCTGCTCAACAGTGTAGTTAAGCGTGCACAGGAAGTCGACGTAGTCCTGCGCGCCGGCGTTGTACACCAAGCCCAGGTCCAGCACGAGCTGCGAACGGACGTACCCGGCCGGCCCCGGCCGCCAGCGGCGTCGCGCTCGTCATCGTCGAAGACCGCGTTGTCGAGGATGTCGCTGTTGTCGAGCGTCCCGGCGGTCGTCATCAGCGCCGACCGTATCATGGCCGGCGTCCAGTTACCGTGCTTCTTCTTGATCAGCGCCGCGATGCTGGCGACGTGCGGGCACGCCATGGATGTGCGCGAGATGATGATATAGCTGGCTCTCCTCGCGCCGACTAGAGGGGCATCGCCAGACCAGGCCGCAAGAATATTCAATCCTAGCGCGACGACGTCGGGCTTGAGGATCTTGGCGACGGCTGGGAAGAGAAGCTCGGCACCATCGGCGCTCGGTTCTCTCGCCGGTGACCGTCTCACACGCGAAGCCGAACGCCGCCACCGGGTACGGCGCCGAGGATATATGGGTGGATTTTTTGGCTGTAGTTTATGGCTTAAATTTTTAGATTCTAACCGTTCGTGAGAGGTAGTACGTAGAAAAAAATAGTTGAATATGATTTTAACCGGTACAACTGAACTCAGTACACTTTTTACTATATTTTCTGTTAACCTCGTTTAAAAAACGCACCGTTTAAAAGCTACATATTGTAGCATAAGTTATAGGTCATAAATTATAAATGGAAAAAAACTCAGTCATTAGCTTAGCTTCTCACCCCCGTGTAGCTGAAGGGCGAGAGCCGGAAGGGTGAAGGGGAAGGCAATAACACCATCCCGGAACCGCTCAGTGCGGTCCACGACAACTAGTCCGGTTCCACCTTCACCAGAATGCTATACGCGGCGCCTGTATGGCCCATGCACACCACGATCTTGTCGGGCTTCAGCTCATGCATGGCGCAGGAGCTGGACACCAGCCGGGTCATGCATGCTGATGCCGTTGGCCTTCATGGCATTAAGGGACCGACCCGTCTTATGTTTTTCTGTTGCTTATGTAACCATAATATATTTCATATTTCTATTTTGTGATGGGTATGTTTTCTTGTTTTGTACTATTATTTAAAAGCAACAATAACAAATTTAATATCAAACCTATGTTGATGAAGCACGGAGGAAATACGTCATGGGTGAGAAGTCAACTGTGACGAAGCTGGCGTAGGCGAGAACCTGATCTGGAGAAAAATGTAGTCCCTCCATGACTCCAGAACCTGATCTGTAAAAAAACGCAGTAACTTATGGAGAACCCATGTAGAAGAATTTTGTTCTTCTTAACAAGAGAAGCCGTTGCAAACAGCTTTTCGTGGGGCTCTGCTCTGGTGCGCGCGCACCCAGGCCGTGGTGTGCGGTGCGGCCATCCATTAAGCAAGCGCTCAGTGTGCTTCAGTTCGAGGCTCCGCTGCCTCGCCTTCCTCCAAAGGTGCCCGTGCCGACGTACTCGCCGAGCGTTGCAGGGTATGCCAACCCGGCTGCTGGTTCGTCGGCCGGAACCTCTTCCACCATTGCCGGAGTTTGCTCTTCAACGAGCGGTGAACGCTCGAGTTCCTCCGCAACAACTGGACCATCAAGCTGCTCTCCCGAGTCCTCGTGGCTACTTAAGCAACAAGGGCTGACATGTAACGATCACGGTGTGGAAGACTGAGCTCTCCATGACCCCTTTTAGCTTTTCTGTAACTATTGATTTCTCTCAAAAATCGCTACTTATTAAACTAATAAGTTATAGTTAAAACTACAAGTCTAGCTTAAGAAAGGAGGCCCTTTGGTTTCCCTAGTTTTTCGTGATGTATTTGCTCTCCATGATGCAAATCTCATGCATGTTCCCACCTAGCTACATAAGAAAATATGTGTGCCATTTGGTTGTAGAGAACCAATTAGCTTGAAGCGGAAGACGGTTTGAGTTCTGCACTGAAAAATTATCAGAATGAGTTTGGCATGATACACAGTTGATTGCGAATTAATTTTGATTGTGCCATCTAAGCTATAGTCGAGCTAGGAATGAACTACCTTTCGAGTCTTCATCCAACTTCGATCAACTACCCAAATTTGTGATATGCTCAAGGTCAAGACAACTCCAGTACAGCCTAGCAGAGAAAAATCCGTCACAAAGAGGCAGGCAGAAAAAAGAACATCTTAAAATCAACGAGAAATGATGCCCTACCTCAACCTGGAGGTGCAGCAACGCGAGTTCTCAGACAAGAACTACTCTGCAAATAGTACTAAAAAAAGAACGGTTCGAAAGCAGAAAGAAGAAACAAATGAGTTCCCCACTGACATCGCTGGCAGCTTATCAATAATAAGGCTAGCATTGCGCAGAAGTTGAGAGCTCAAGCCCAAGACTGGTGTCTTTTATAAAGCATGATAACCATTAACCAACAACGATATGAAATCCCCACTAGCAGAAACGCAAAACTAAAAACATTTGTCCCACGAAACATTTCTTTAGGGATAATAGAAGTTACATGTAAAGATGATTCCCTCAGCTTTTGCAAAAGTAAAAAAATAGTTGTCCTACAGCTTCATCTGACCAACACCTCCCT
This sequence comes from Bonia amplexicaulis, assembly GCA_036346245.1. NCBI lineage: Eukaryota > Viridiplantae > Streptophyta > Magnoliopsida > Poales > Poaceae > Bonia > Bonia amplexicaulis. The sequence continues at coordinate 6,705 of JAYGGG010000571.1, read as the reverse complement.
TGAATGAACCATATAAAGGTCTCGACCTCCTGAAGCTGAATATATCGGTTATTTGATACGACTGCGGTGGTGGCGCATCATGAGCTATCTTTTCGTACTCGGAGGAATGGAGACCGCCATAGACTTGTATACTAAGAATCTTCTTTTGTGGTGCGTGCACCTTGACATGATTACTGAAGAACTCTATCAACTCTTCCTTCTTGAGCTCCCTCAGTGCAGCAACCTGCAATTGTAGAACTCGAGGAGTTCAAAAATGATACACCAGGACAAATTAAGTAAATAGGACACACATACCTCTGCTTCTTTTCTATCAAATTTCAGAGTTCCTTCAGAAATCTCCCCCCAGAAGAAAGCTGATTCCTCCCTTATATTCTTGTATTTCTCCAGTTTCATTTCAATGAGAGCATTGACATTACTCTGCAGGTTACACAATACAATGTTTAAAATAGAAGTATAGAACCATGCACTAAAGCTACAGCACGCTGTAACAGAAGTTAATGAATATTAATGCCAGCGTTCATCTAACCTTGAATTCTGCATCAGGCATTTGGTATAGAGTGCCTTCAAACATCTCAAGGAAAGCTTCGACCCTGGTATCTAGATTGGATGGATCCTGTTAAACCAAACTTATTAGAACAGGAGAATAATTACAACAGCTGGAATTGTAAAGAAAGTATATATATACCTTCACGGTTGACTGGATTATAAATTGCAACCCACGGACTCCTGAATCATTTCTGGGTAAACAGGATTGCGTGGTCAACTAGGATACAACATTTATCTCCAAAACCAAAGCAAAGAACATAGTGCATTCTTATACAATGAAGAAAACAGCATTCTTATACAATGAAAACAACAATCAAAATTCAGGCACCAGCATACCTTTGCCTAAGCAGTGCTATGTAGCCAAGTTGCTCAACTGAGCGTAATTGGTGAAAAGCTGGTTGCTTAGCAACAAGAGCAAGCAACTGAAGTAGAACATTTTGTTTGAGATCATCCTGATGGATCTGCAGTGATGGAAACATTGTTATAGCATTGTAGCTTGTGTTGCATGTATTTTTTAGGCTGGGCAGCAAACTGCTTTGAAAAAAAATATATGGTTTTCATTTCCCATTCCATCTAAAATTTAATTGCTAGAATTGTAATGGTCCCTGTATTGCGGCAGCAACCTCAGTTTAGTTCTTTGTAAAAACCCATCATTTCAGGTTTTGACAATTATTTTATTTGTACCAAGCGATTCTTAATAAATAAAAGGCATAAATTGAATTTACTCAGTCTTCAGAACTCGATAAAATTTTCAGAAAATATGAACATTTTGCAGCCTTCCTTACCAGTATTTTTCTGTCTTGTTAATTGTTATTGTGCTTCACTCCAATTTTAGGTTTTCTACTGTATGTCTTGTTTTGTTGTTATTTTATGCACTCATACTATGTTTCAACTTTCAAATATTGCATCTGATTTTGGATGTGAGCCTCTGCTCAGTCAGACAGTCACAACTCACAACAACTTTAAAGAAATCAACCTCCTGAATTTGCTATTCCATGCAGATTCAACAGTACTTTAAACTACAGCCAATTGTAAATGTGCAAGAGATCAACAGAAATAACATCCAAGAAGAAACAAACGCAAAAGCTATACCTGAATATAATGCAGAAGGGAAGAATTTTCATCCTGATGATTTAAGCACATTGCTGGATAATAATACCGCAAACCCTTTTCAAGCTTCACAATTCGTTTTGTAAGATGCTGTGATGGGGGTAATGATTTGCAAACACTAACGGGCACATTAAATAAGGTGTCTTCAACATGCTGGACAACACTTTTTGCTTCACTTCGTTCAATATTCCCTAAAATCAATTACATATGCAATTAGGAATAACAACAATGCAAACCATTCTCTCAGTAAAGAAATCGAGAGGAAGAGAGGGGGAGAAACAACAAAGGCATCAGCAGCATTATGAAATAACTAAATGAGCAAGTACAAAAAACATTCAAGTCAATTATTGAACAAACCTGCAAAATAGCACTCAATAAATGTCTTAGCCAGCAGATGAGGCAAAAATTTCTCTAGATCGCTAGCTTCAAGATTAGAAAGTGCAGCAAGTTCTTCATCCCATGGCCATGTTTGTTCCTCCAATATCAATGTACAATAGTATAAGGCTTGCTGATATGGTTGCCGAAATTTGAAATTCTCGTACTCCTTTGTTATAGTTTCCTGATGACAGCAACAAAAGACATTCGTTCAGTTCATATAAAATGCATAGAATTCTAGCTTGCAATTGCATCATCAGGAAAGCAAGCCACAGGAGGTTGCAAGAGAAATAAATGCCCAAATGCTCTACTATAACATCCTAGGCTAATAAGAACTATGTGTGCATAATCCAGTTAGAATTCTACAGAAGGTCAGATGTGCATATATGGCAACAGTTTCCCTTCGTACTGTTGTTCACATCCATTCAGTACCATTTTCTTTGCATGGAAAGATAGTAAACACAAAAAATTCTTATGCCCATATATATGCCACTAAATGTACTGCAGATGTGCTCAGGCTCGGCCACCAAATTACCACCTTTGTACAAGTATGGAATATTCTGTCCAAATACATCTTGGAAATCAGAATAAGACAGTGAGAAATGACAAATAGTGCACCAGAGATAGCAGGAACAGGAAATATCCTGCATAGACTCCTCATGTGTATTTTGATTTCTGGTCAACAAACTATTGTCTGCACAATATTAACATGCTATTGGTATTCATCAATGGTTGATGGATACTGCATTTAGCCATTTGCTCTCAGCAAGCACATTCCCTCCAAGTTCCAAGGCAATACATGACATTTTTCCGAGTGCACTTTGTCAAAGTCTAAATAATAAGACACGGTATTATCTATAGCATGCAAATAATATGTCTAGTTGTCCACTCATGGATGAAAACTATATCTTTTTCCACAGCAAAAGTAGCTCTGGCAAGAATCGCCTAACTGTTTTCCAATTTCCTTACCAGTCCAAATAACAGCCAAAACAGGACATCCTAGCAGATCTCCAGAGTCCAGAGGTCATTTAATAACAAAGAATCACCAAACAACTTGTAGTGTAGTATTGTGATTACCTTTATCACAGAAAAACGGTCAACCTTAACTTCAAACTCTGCAATTTTGCCAATAACAGTCTCCAAAAGGGCTCTCATTTTGTCATTATAGCCAACCATAGTTACCTATAATGTAATCACAAAATATTGGAGATTAGAAAACAGGAAGATTTCCAGTAAGCCACACATCTCATATCATGTCATCAGTTCTAACTCCGGTCCACAGGATGAACATTTGAATAATAAATCACAAAACATCCATGATCAAGGTATACACACATGCAACAGTGTCAGGCTTGTACCACGAACTATGAGTGAAAAAAATCCTAGGCCAGAAAATATCAAACTATTAGCCAATATAGTGCCATTTTAACTTGTGAAAACAGCAAAAAAAAGAGAGAGGAGGGGGGGGGGGGAGCCTGCTGTAACTAATGAAAAGATTCTATCGTATACATCTTGTAAATTAAGACCTAATACTAATAAGGTCTTTATAAACCGGTCGTAGTACTCAAAACTCCTGCACATCCAGTTAACCAAAAGAAGTGGCTTTTAGAAGGAGGTGGCAAGCGGTGAGGAAAGTGAAGGAGAGATGCGTGCACGAGAGGAGTGAGGTGTGTAATACGCCCGTGGCCCCCTGCCTTACCTCCGGAACGAGACAGGAGCGAGAGGAGTGGGGAAACCGCTTCGAGAAGCCGGGTGTTCGTATTGGTTTCTAGCAAAAGCCAATATGAACAGGCTCTATGTCTATTTCAAGCTTCGGTAAGCAACGTGAAGCAGGAATTTAACTTTAAATTGATTTAATAAGCATCATATGGCGAGCAGCTTCTTATGCATAACACTGTATCACATTGTCCCAATATATGCAAATACAACACATGCTTTAGGAGAAAATTTAAGTTTAGGCATAGTGGTGCTGCAAATCCTGAAACACCTCGAATACAAAGCTCGGCCTGCATCATGAATCACGTTCGGATTGGACCTACACTAGATATGATGCAGGGAGCCCTGCACCGGAGTGTTCCTCACCAATCATACCACCGGTCCATAACTAGTACCAGCACACACTAATACATGTGTATACTTGTTTAGTGGTTGTCACGGCGGAGTCGACGACCACGGCGAGTGAGGAGCGCCCGGACGCCTAGGCGACGCCACGGCGACGCCAAGGCGAGCGCCATAACAGGAGTACGAGGATTGAGGGCTATGCATACGGTCGTAGTCGGTAACAAATACGTGTAAAACTCCTCATACGACTCATACCGCTCAACTCCTCTCCCGACCTCGCGTCTCTCGCGAGCTCCTCTCTCTCGCGTCTCTCCCATGGTGCCGCCTCTCCCCGCCGCCGCCTCCCCGTCCGCCGCATCCTCTCCCCGCCGCCTCACCGTCCACCACATCCTCTCCCGCCTTTTCCTCGTCCCCACCGCCTCCGGCTCCCATGGGGATCTCCTAACCCTAGCCGCCGGCCAGTTCGCCGCCTCCCCGTCAGCGCATCCTCCCCCCGCCCCGATCTCTCCCGCCTCCCTTCCCTGCGCCCGAGCTCTCCCCGCAGCCTCCCCTCCCCGCGCCGCTAGAGATCGACACCGACGGCGGGACAAGGCGAGGCGACCAGCCTCGACGACCCCTCCGGCCGCCGGGACGACTTGGCGTCGCCTAGGCGACGCCGTGACAACCATGAAATATGCAAAAGAAAACAAACATGATGGAATCAAGTAGGTGACGTAAAATTGTATTTTTGTTGCAGGCACGAGCAACATGTTGGCACACAATACAAACTATACTAAGACTTTAAACCCTTTCATTTGATGCTAATATCATATATAAAAAATATTGGTAACATTAATTCTACCATCCAGAACGGCACATGCCAAAATAACCTCAATTAAATGCCATGAAACTTTGTATGTAAACAGGGATGAAACAACCATGACTACAATGACATCACTAAAATGACGTCTCACCAAACCCAGAGGCACCAGGATGCTATGGACTCATACAGATACACTGCGGTAGCAGCTCATACTTGGTAGTTGGTACCAATAGAATTCATCCAGATCTGGGCAATTTCAGGCAACAATAGAACTGAATTCCAGAAATAAAAGAAACTACTGCCAGGAGACATGATATGTAAAACTGTTGTGTGACATATGCCCAGGGCATATGTCACACAACAGTAGTACAAGTTCCACTTTTCTACGGGGCATTGCAAAGATGCAGAAAATAAGTCTTGTGGTTGGTTTGTAGCTCAGTAGTCAGTATCAATACTTAAAAGAGTTACAGGTATGCATGCATACAACAGGACTACTACTTTTAATAAGTCACTACTAGTGAAGTCACCCAACCTTTTCCGTAGTAAGAATTAGTGTGATGTTTCCAACAATGCATCATTTGGATTAGCAATGAAGGCAAAAAAAAAGCTTATTCAAAGTGAATCGCAGAATTGCATAACTAACCTGAAAACCAGTGTCATTTGGCCTAACTGCGTAATAAAGGCCAGCAACTTGGGCGTCATACGCTGAAACCAAAACAAAAGTTGGTGGATTATTGCGACAGGAAAATGAACCAAACGCAAACTAATCACTAATCAGGAGATAGCACACTGTGGAGCATCCAGTCCCCAGATGAGAATGTGTTTCATCCATCAACATTTCACTTCCTAAGAGCCCGCCTTAGCATATGTAAATAATGGGGATGGCTATGATTCAGACAACTTTTAGCTACAAAAAAGTTTCTCAACGTAAGTGCATATACTGATATATACTAGCCAGTATGAGTTCTTGTTTTGGCCAAATAGGAAGTATTAAGGCTCTCAAACAAAAAATAACTTTTTCCTAATTTTTCATTGATCTAACCTCATGTATATACATGTAAGATCATCATATAAATAGAAATTAAGAATACACAGATACACTGGAACAAATTAATGAACCTATGCCATAAGAAGCACAAAAAACATTAAGTAATCTCAGGTATTGCTACATACCATAATCATTCAAATAATCCATCAGCAACCTTGTGAATACATCAGTAAGAACTGTTGATTCAGGAGAGCTATGGGACAGTGGACAGTGGAAATCCATCTTGATGTAGACCTTGGGAGTGAAGAACATCGTATCGGGCTTGTACCACAATCTGGAAAACAGTGTTTTCCTCAGCATACAAGGAAAGGTTGCCTGGATAAACCGAAAAAAAATCAATCACGGGTTTACCAGAATAAAATTAAGTACATAGGATTTTTAAAAAATATATATTACCTTTTCCTCAACATTTTTCAATGAAAGATCACTTGGAATGAAGATATTAGGTTTTGGAAGGTGTAAATCTTCCTTGGGAGCTTTCTCTACCCATTTCTGTAATACAAATCAATAACATAAGACAAATGTATGCTTCCTAAATCTAGGAATTGGAGAATAAAATAAGAACAGTAACATCCAAATGTGAACCTGTATAGTGGAAGGAGGGACTGCTTCAACAGAATATGATGTACCGTACCATGGCTCTGTTAAGTTTGTTTGCCCTTCAAATTTTTTTGATTCCCAGAATATTCTGAAAGGAGATATGGAAGATAATCAGTATTAAATAATTCCTGTAAGTAAATATCCATTTGGACAGGGAAAATAG